>JABEXW010000044.1:0-49783 GCA_013266185.1 Fusarium sarcochroum | reverse complement strand
GATCTTGTCACCTTGCTGATGGAATCTTATCATAGGAATGTCGAATTCAACCTCGCCATGCCCTGATATCGACCTGGTCGCACCCACTGTTGTGGAGTGGGAATCGGACGATACGATACACTACCTGGCGAAGCCCGACCCCAAGATCGATGATATATCGCTACGAATTCGCTTCAACGAAGCAACCTATGCTCGCTTTGAACTGCGGTTTCCCATAAATCTCAAAGGAGTAGACGGCGTTTCGGCCATTTCACTCTTCATCCAACCTTCCGCCATCATCTCGTTTGACTTTGCCTTCGCCTCGACCGTTCCCGATGCAGTACAAGAGAAGTTCAATTGCGCCACCACTTGTCTACGATTCCGGATGAATACGAATTCCCAAATACTTGTTCCTGCCGCCGCCAGAGAGCCACTGTCACCAGCTCGATTACAGTCGGGTGCAGTTTTGGACGCAGTCCGTATGCTCTCTGGAGTAACCTCTTTGGGCGTCTACATCGAGGCTACCAAACTTCCTAAAGCCCAACTACAATCCATTAGCGATGCAGTTGAACAGGCTCGTTTGAAGCCGTGTGTTCAAGATGATCTAGCCAGTATGTATCACGGCACCGGAGCGAAATTCGTCCATTTCTCTGGGCAGCAGCAAGACGCTCCGCCGTCATATAACGAAACCGAGCCTCCACCGCCCGGGCCACCGATCAACGAAAGAAAACGACGCCGGGCAGGCAGTCAAGATGAGGGCCAGAGTCAGATTGCGCAGATCTGGGCCGAGCTTAAGACGAGGAACGAACGGGATGAGCAGTTGCAGCAGCAACTGACTGCCTTGAAAGAGGAAAACCTAGGCTTGAGACAAGAAGTCCAGACGCTACGGCAGGATATCGTAGCCTTCCGTAGGGACTTTTGTGGCCTACAGCGAGACGTCGAGCAGTTGTGCGGTGAAGACAAGCATACCACCGACGTCTTGGAGGGATATGATACCAGAATAGTCGAGCTGCGGGATGATCTCGAGGATTTAGAGACCAAGGTCGACTCTATACAGGAGCACAGAGATGAAAATGGCGTCGCTCAGTCATTCTTAGACAAGGTCAGGAGTGATGTTTACGATGACATTGTGACACGCCTGACGGGCTGAACCCTCATCATCTATGGCTATGACCGCTCAGCTCAAGTGCGTTCTCTGCCCATCCGGACCAAACTATATTACTGACAAAGCTAGATCCATCAAACTTCGCTCAAGACATCTTGGTAGGCTATGGGAGGACATCAATGCTCGAAACCCAAGATGCAGAATCTCACACAGTCCTCAGCTAACAGGATGACGACGACCGGAGCAGAGCCAGACTTGAATGCGGCTACACGAACAAAGTCACCAGCAAGCGAGTTTTGTCTTGCAGTATCGGGCGATTCAGTATATTGCCGCAACTGAGGATCGCTATTAAGGCCTTTCCGTGAACACATGAGGCTGGCTTTCACTCCAACTCCGCCCCGGAGAACTTCCCATTCCTGCTGTAGCGATTTCGCCTATCATCAAGGTAGTCAGTCTGGGACACTTGACCACGTCTGCCCTTGCAACACCAAAGGATTCGCACGATGACGGCTGCTAAAGATGGCCCTCTCGAATTACGTCAAGGGACTCCGTTTTGGCTCGTTTCGACCTAAGGACAGCTGGACATCACGACCACTCGCCTTCCCCGCAGCTTGTAGAAGGAGCCTATTGGTGTCGAGCCAACCCTCCGCGGTATGAACTGCATCAGTCTATGCAGAGACGTCCCGAGGAATGCGAACCGAGGTTCTTCCGGGAACGATGGTGCCCTGGAGACCCCTTGATCACAGCGGTGGCGCATAACACTGCCATCGACCGAGAGATTGATCGATGTTCCCAATTATTTTGGGTCAGGCTGGGTGAGCTTCCCGATCCACCATTAACTCTTTACCACTAACCCGGGCCGCAACTCAGACGTCCACCGAGAACTTACCCACACACTGCATTCGAGTTTCTGAAACGTTTCTTCCACCAGTGTCGCTAGAGTCTGGCTACGGACAGTTCCATGGCCCGGTGCCAAGACCTTTCGATAACGACAGAAAATGACGAGCCAGAACCAACGTGCTCCATATGATACGAAGTCTGCCGCCCTTGAGACGATTCTAAAATACAGTCAATTGCGTTATGATAGCCCGCTCTTCTATGCAGGCACAATCCACCACCTTGGCCAAATCCAAACGATCGACCCCACTACTATCCTGAGCTTAAATACCCTCTTGCATGTTTTCAACGCTGCTTGCCCCATGTCACCACTTAATTCCAAAGGAAAAGATCGCTGAAGCGTCACTGCCTGTACCACCAAACAGAATTGAAGGGCTCAACTCGTCTAACGATATCTGTCTGACATACCCGCGGCATATCGTAGACCGGTTGGATGTAGTTCTCGGGGACAGTGATCGCTCGAAGCATATCTCGCCGACCTTAACACCACGCTCCACAACTCTCACCATGACCTCTCCCCTCTCACATGGTCTTGACATTCAAGATGCTACGATACGAATGCCTATCGTCTCGCCCTTTATCTTCTCGTGCGCTTGGAACATAGAATGCCTTTGTATCACCTCTCAACTAAGGGTAAAGAGTGCCAGGTGTGGTATGTTCTGGTAGTAGTCACTTGAGCTACCATTAAACAACCTGGGCGATGATACACATCGTGATTGACAATACTCATTATACCCCAGTGACCCTGGACCGCTACCATCCCGACGTCAGTGCCTCCGGATACGCCACCGTTGCTCGAATGGAACCTGGGCTATGGGAGTTTTATTCTGAAGGATGGCAGATGCTCGAAATACGGCCAAATGTTGATGCAGCTCTATATATGCATCACTCTTGGTTTACTCTCAACAGGCGTTTGGGACAACGCAGTTAGCGTTATTATCCCGGATTTAGATGCATGCATCAATCGCAACTCTGGAATCTTGAACACCATCTCATCCTAGAAGCCTAGGCTTTCTATACCATACTTGCTAAGAACTTCAATTAGAAGCAGACATGCCGAGCTCAAGTCCAAGAACCGATGGGCATCTGTTCGACGCCTGGCAGTCTTACTGAATGAAGAAACAATGTGGTAGTTCTTTGAGGGCATTATCGCCAACAACATTTTTTACAGTCTATCAGATATCTAAATGCTCAAGTCACAATATAAGTGCTCTAAACTAGCGCCCAGTTCATCCTCCACCCAACCTTTCACCAACTCTGACAGTTCTTACTGGACGTATCGCTCACATTATCCAAGTCTATGTTTAAGTCTCAGCGAGTATTCCCCAGAAACGATCCTCTCAAAGTGTGTCGTTCTTCATCCCATTCCATCTTTCAAAGTTCCCAGATTCCAGCCCAAACAAGTCAAGTAACCGACCAACCATTTGATCCAATATGTCCTCCACGGAACTTGGCCGTGTATAGAAGCCCACAACAGGAGGCGCAATAATCGCACCAGCCCGAGTCACTTCCATCATGTTTCGCAAGTGTATCTCGCTCAGTGGTGTCTCTCTCACCGACAGTACTAATCTCCTCCGCTCCTTGAGGCAGACATCTGCAGCTCGAGTAATTAGGTCGTCGCAGATACCAGCATTGATAGCGGCCAGTGTCTTGACTGAGCAAGGGGCCACAATCATGCCGTCGACGTGACAAGAGCCGCTTGCAATGGGCGCTGCCAGATCGTTTGGGTTGTAAACGTGATCTGCTAGTGCCCGAACAGCAGCAGGTGTGTAGTCTGTTTCGTATTTGATGGTTTCGGCGGCCCATTTACTGATGATGAGATGTGTTTCAACATTCAGTCGCCGAAGAGTTGATAGAATGTGAATACCTATGGCAGCACCGGTTGCACCAGTTAAGGCAACAATGATCTTCTTTCTTGGAATCTCTCCCATCATGCTCGATTGGTATTGAGTAGTAGATTGGTGATTTGCAGTAAAGTCGGGTTTGGTTGGTATCGAAAGTAGTAAGAAAGCGTCTTGTGGTATATTGGGAAGTGAGATAGAGAGTCTTGACACACAAGCCCACTTAGCCCGGCACTCGTTTTATAAAGAACCCAGCTCTCAGTAAATGCCGCTTGGTTTAGACGTGTAATTCTCCTTAAAGTGGTCATTTAGTTGCTTTCGGGGGATTTCGGTGCTCTCGGAGTATCCACAACCCGGATGTTGCGGTATACTCGGTCAACTCGGGGGTGTCGGTGCGCTCGGTTCACCGCACGTTAGACGATTAAGAGGGACTATAACATCACAGTTGGACTCTATAAGAAGGTAAACACACCGCCAAGATGTTTTACTGAGCTCGACACAGTCACTTTTAACCAACTACAACATCGTTCATCATGTCATCTCAAACCCTTCCACACATGGACTTCCGCAGCTACGTCGAGGCTCTAGAGGTCGATGGCGATCTTGTCTCAATCAACGAAGAATGCGACCCTCATCTTGAAGTTGGGGCTATCATCCGAAAGGTGGTTGAGAACAACGAAAAGGCTCCTTTGTTCAACAAGCTCAAGGGGCAGGATGAGAATGGCTTCTGGAGGATCCTTGGCGCACCCAACTCTCTACGTTCCGATTCTAAGCAGCGTTACGGCAGACTGGCCAGACATCTCGGACTTCCCACGGACTCATCCATGAAAATCATTCTAGACAAGATGATTGCTGCTAAGACGGCCACGCCTATTCCACCTACCATTGTCGAGACTGGCCCCTGCAAAGACCACCGCCTTACACCAGACCAATTCGACCTCACAAAGCTCCCAGCACCCTTTCTGCATCAGTCAGATGGCGGCAAGTACATCCAGACCTACGGTATGCACATCGTGCAGTCACCCGATGGAAAATGGACAAACTGGTCAATCGCTCGTGCCATGGTATATGATCGAAACCATCTTGTCGGTCTGGTGATCAAGCCCCAGCACCTCTGGCAGGTTCATGAAATGTGGAAGAAAGAGGGCCGCGATATGCCCTGGGCATTGGCATTTGGCGTTCCACCAGCTGCTATCATGGCGTCTAGTATGCCACTGCCGGATGGCCTGTCCGAAGCCGAGTACATCGGTTCACTCGTGGGGTCATCCCTCGATGTCGTCAAGTGCGAGACCAACGGACTTTATGTGCCGGCCAACTCGGAAATTGTGTTTGAAGGGACATGCTCAATCACTGAGACTGGACCTGAAGGGCCCTTTGGAGAGATGCATGGGTAAGCCTCTATAGTTGTCCACGTTGCGCCAGCTGCTGATGATGATTGTTTTAGTTACGTGTTCCCTGGTGACTCGCATCCTTGGCCCAAGTACACCGTCGATCTCATCACCCATCGCAAAGATGCCATAATGCCCGTCTCGAACTGTGGTAGACTGACCGATGAAACTGTAAGTTCTACTCATTGTACTATAAAGAAACATGACTAATTTGAACAGCATACTATGATCGGGCCTCTTGCGGCTGCCGAGATCGGATTCCTCCTCAAGTCTCACGGCTTGCCCATCAAGGAAGCCTTCTCCCCCTTCGAGTCCCAAGTCACCTGGGTTGCTTTGCAAGTCGATACCCAGAAGCTGCGAGAGCTCAACACCAAACCCGAGGAGTTCTGCCGCAAGATTGGAGACCTGATCTTCCGACACAAGGTTGGATACACCATCCACCGCCTAGTCCTTGTTGGTGATGACATCAATGTGTATGACTTCAAGGACGTCATCTGGGCTTTCTGTACTCGCTGCCGTCCTGGTATGGATGAGTATCACTTTGAGGACGTTGCTGGGTTCCCTCTTATCCCTTACATGTCCCACGGAAACGGGGCACCGAATCAGGGCGGCAAGGTCGTCTCTGACTGCTTGATGCCCGTTGAGTATACCACTGGAAGGAACTGGGAGGCGGCAGATTTCGAAGACTCATTCCCCGAAGAGGTCAAGCAGAGAGTTTGCAGCCGCTGGGAAACTCTAGGATTTGGTGGTTCAAAGTAGATCCGAACAGGCTACTGCGCTGGAATTTTCCTATTGTATTAGAGATATAGAGACAGATCAACATCAGACGATAAACCTTGCAAGATACATTGTTCGACCGAACACAAGATCATCCAGTTTAGTGGACTATAGGCTCATATCTGTCGGTGCTTGGTCCGACATGATGAAATTGTATGATTCCAGGGGAGAAAAGGCGTCAAAGTCAAAAGTGCGAAGCCAATCGTCCAGGCTCAACATGCTACGTAGAGATCTGGTCAGTGATCTTTCCTCTACTGGAAGGGTACAAAGATCGAACCTTGGGTCCTGAGAGTCGTTAAAGGGCTCGCGGGGCATAGTCGTCCCATCTACAATATCTGGAGGCCCATGCTCATCTGGCTGGTTCATCGCACCATCTCCACTTGTCTCTTGTTCTGTCAATCTTTGTAAAGCCTGTATGGCCCTAAGGGCTTTCTTATGTGCGGTGGAGAATTGTCCAATGTCTTCGTTCCTCTCTGTTAAGATCTGAATGAGCTCAGCTTGAATTTGTCGAGTATCCTCTGCCTCCGGATTTTGCTTTATGAAACTCAAGAGTAACGCTGAGGAGAGTCCGTTATGAACAAAAGCCCATGAACGGGTTGCGTGGCTCGATATTGATCGTAGTCTGATGAAAGCACTCACGCCTTGCTTCAAAGCGTTTCGAAACCTGTTCAGGATCAAGGTGTATTCATCGTCAGTGCATAGTCGCTTAAACTGTGTCGAAAGAATCGGTCGGCAGAAAGTTGACAGAACAAAGTTTCGGTGTAGTTGCAGGCTATAATACTCCTGAAGTTCCTGAATAGAGGCACAGCGTTGTTGGTCCCGTAGATGGGAGGCCAGGGAAGACTCGAGGCCATCAAAATCTTGGAATATCTGGCCATGGTCTTTCAACAATGCAGTTTCCGATCGACTTTGCAAATGTCGAAGGGTCAAGTGGCAAAGCCAGTTCATAGCTTGCCTATAGTTCAGAGCCGGACCAGAAGAATTTGGTTGCGTCAATGCTGGTAGATCTGATTCGATGTTCATCTCTTGCGATGCCGGGGGTCGACCAAAAGCTAGCGAGAGAAGAGCGTCTTGCCAGACTATGGCTAGCCTGTAGGTCATAGAATGTTTGAGTATACGCGAAGTTTGGGTTATCGAGTAAGAATAAACCACTTACCTGAGATGCCGCGACCTATCAGGCGAAAGATGGAGAGCTCCTGGTGTTGGACCAGACTGATGAAGACCGACGGATAAGGCCAGTCGGATCGTAGTACCGCCCAGGATCCAGGCTGCGCGAGGATTCATATCATTTTGCAGTACATGTCCGAGGACAAGTAACGCTTGTATCAATCTCTTGGATGGATTCCATAACAGGTCAAAGGTTCCGAGGAAACTCAACGCACACTGCACTATTTTACATAAGCATTCTGATAAACATGGTGAAGAGAAATTTTCTACTCACACTTTTCCCGAGACTTGGACACTCTGATGGCAGTAGCAAGATCAGAAAACTGCGCCCCGGCAGCGAGAATGGCGTGAAGGAGACAAAGGCTGTCGTTGTCTACCTGTCTTGCTTCTTTATCCCGACTGACAAGCGAACACACAAGCGCTTCTATCTCGGCAAGATCATCGACGACAAACTGAAAAGGATGGACTCGATCCCGATACAGGCTGAATAGCTCTATCATCTCTTGGATGTCGGGAAGTGATGAGTTTGAGTGCCCAGGACGAGTAACGTGTCCGTTATCAGTAGTCGTATCCATGCCTAAAAGGGGGAGAACTCCTGTTTCGAATGCAGTACGACGCTCATTGTCTGATAGAGGCTGGATGCTGTCTGATCGTGCTACTGAGATAATCGAGTTGCCTCCAAGAAGGGACGGGGTTGGGATTGAGTTTTCGATATCGTGACTTGTGGGGTTATCCACGAGTGTTTCGTTGGTATCGTCATTTCCCAAGCCCGTAGTCGTCTCAATTTCCGGTTGGGTTGTATCATGATGTGAGCCACTCAAATCCGGATCTTGGTCATAGAAACAAAGGTCGGAATGGCCACGCTTGATGCAGGTTTGACAGGGTTGTTGATGGTTACAGCGAACTTTCCTCTCTCGGCAAGGCAAGCAAGCTTTACGATTGCGAGCCAATTGTCTCTCCCGCAACATCCTTCTCAAGTCTGTTGGAGGAGTTCCTGCAACAGCACTTCTCGGGCCACTCGGATGTCTCGGGCTATTCGGCGTGCGCCGCAAAGAGGGAGTCATTGCGGACTTGAAGTATCAGAACGGGCCGTAGTCTTTCTTGTTCGCATGTACCTACTCCTAGTTGCATCTAGGCACTGTTGTTTCTTGTGAGGCTATAGTTGACAACAGAACCAAAAAGTTCGGTTCCTTGGTCGACTGAAATGGTCATGGCGCTAAGTCTATGACCTGAGGCACCGAACTTAATCTAACTCTACTCCACACTAGGACTCATGATGAAAGTAAATCTGAGATATAGACGGATAGCTTTGTATAGTATATTTGCTAATCCGTTCACCGATAAAGGGCCGTGCTATTTAAACAGTCATAGAAATGATTTCATCTCATTGAGCTACGAAGCTGGTAACCTAAACTCCTGATAGAACAATGAGTAGTCTTCATTAAGAGCGTAGCCACATATCATCCAACGTGAACGAGAGAGTTTTTAATTATTGTAGAATTTAACTTCGTAGCCGGACCTCATTCTCGACCTCTCCAAAGCCAGGTCTTGCTGTACCGTTTTTTCCCACTTACGTCGACTTTCTGCATCCGTGAACGCATCGCACAGAGGGTTCGGCTCGATCTTGACCACTTGTCGTGGACGTTCTCTTAGAATGTCCTTGATAGGTTGGTCAATGTGAGGCTCGTTGCGTGGAGGCTGATAACACGACACGTTAGTAGCTCTTGTTTGTCCCCATTGAGCTGTGACAGGCTGGTCAGTGCCCGGGAGCGTGTAAGGTGGAATGTTGAATGCCCCTCTTGTCTGTGTTTTTTGAGTTGACGTAGAAATGTCTTTCGAAGTGGATTTGCCGTATTTATGAGACATGGTTGAGATAGTGTGAAACAAAGGATCGACTAGATGTGCTTTTGTCTGCCTTAGACAGCAGAGTTCTGCGACACATATAGTTCGAGTAGGGTAGCCCATGACTGCGATCTTCTGCGCTTCAGCTATTCGCTGAGAGACTTGTGACACTTTAAGGCTGATAGAATGTTGTCGTGAGCAAGGAAGAACGGCGATGAATGTTATTCTAGGCGGAGTGGTGGTTGTTTGTGAGAAGCTGTTGTGTTACGCTTCAGAACTTCTGTGACAGGGAATGATGGCATGTTGAGAATCACTATCTAATCCGATTTGTGCACGATATTTAACGAACAAGTGACGGTCAAAGATGTAGTTGCGATGTGAGAGACGTTGAATCAGTGTCCTTAAAAATTAGTCGTAGATGGTTAAATTTAGGCCCTGGCCGTTTTACGTGCCTGATCAACGTCCAGATAGGTCTGCTCATGTCGTACAACTTTCAATCACCGTTTCAAATAGAGAAGCGCCTAAGATCGGTCTTAGCCCTGTATTCCTAATAAGTATACCTAATAGGGAGAAAAACCCTATCTAAGAGAAAACCTCCATCAATGAATGAGTTCACTTAGCAGGACTACATCTTTTTCAAATCTGCAGGTTAATCTCTGGGAGGAACCCAGTATCTACGGATGTTTTGCACGAAAGACGGAACTAAATTAGCCCATCTAAGCGAGCAACTACAGTACCTAGCAACGCAGCTGGAATCATAGGCTGCGCTTTGAATGCATTGCATCGTGAGCGGTGATGCGAATCTTCCAGGACAGATCACTCAGGATAAAAAAAAAGACTTCACCCCCGCTCTTCGTACAGGCTGCAGTCGCTTTTGATCTTATCGGCAAAGAGATGTCAATGTATTCTATTACGTCGTTTTTCTTAGATGTATGCAGGTATTGAGTGCGAAAATACTGCAGGGTATGACGATGGTTGTTCCAGCTCTAACAGCAGGGTGGGTGGATTCCGTGTAGACTTGTTACTGTCATATCAGGAGAATCGATATATCAGGAAAAGAATAAATCACGCACAAGTCACTCAAATACTAATACCCTGTGTAAGTACCTAGACGTCGTGATATTCCCCTCGTTGATGCTTCTCGCTGACATTGTAGTGATCTGTGGTCGAAAGTGCGCCGTTGTTGGCATCTGGTCGTTGCGAACCAGTTTACTGAGGCTGAGGCTGGGTGTGGCTTATTCCCTGTGTCTTCTAAGTTCTGTCTCACTTCCTCGCACTCGTATTCGGTGGCATGCATCATCCGTGCCGCGACGCGTCGCGACGTGGGACTTAAACCCCTTGTACGCGTTGATTTACGGCTAGAGGATGAAACAACTGGTTGCGTCCGATACCCGAAGCGCACATGCGATGGCCTTGACTTCAACGTCCCAAATGGCTCCCGTTTGAGCAGACCATGCTCTCTGCTTTGCATACAATTATATCAAGCCGATCATCTGAATGCACCCTGACTCTCACGTTCTGACTGGGCGTAAAGCCACAGGCTGAGACATGAGTCAACGGCTGCTAGAGATGCGCTTATGCGCAGTTAGAAACGGGATCAATTGCACATACCCGACTAGCCTCCTGTTAAAGTCTGTATGTCGGTCTTTGGTGTTTCCCCCACCATCACAAAGTGCAAGTTGACTGTAATCATTACGTCGACTGAGACTTATGAAGCGCTATACAACAGGAGAAGTACCTTGACCAAGCGGCGTCTGTTCATATAGCTACATGCATTTCTTTCAAAAGAGTAAAAGGCAAACCAATTGGCCAATGACAAGGTATAGAATGGGGAAGAGACGACAAGAAGCAAGCTGATACGCAGTCTTTGTGATGATCTATCCTAGTTGATCTCTAGGTGCATGAGGCTGGCGCCGAGTGCCAAAGGCCACCCTTCGGACGTTCTCAAAAGATCTAAAGATCCTAGTAAGAATGACACATCCCCGCTATCCATCACTGGGAAGTCTGAAAGGTAGGAGACATACCAGTTCAACGACATGAAAGGAGGGCTTCACACGTCTGAAAGACATGCACAGCAGGCAAGCCAGTCAGCCATTCACTTCTTCCCCAATGGGCATTTCTTGGATAATGACCATGATGGCAAAGGTCTCAAATGATGGGATAACCTCAGGACAACAAGGTGGTGTCTAGACTCGGTACCTGGTTCCTAGATGGATCTCGCAAACAAACGTTGTGAGGCCCAGACAATTCCATCGCCGTTTCCCACTCCGTGTATTCGCTTCTCTGCATTTGATTGCCATCGCTCGACTTGTCATCTTCCTCAGTAGGAACCCGCACCAGTCTCAAGTTTCAGCCTGTTTGCAAGTGGGCCTACACGTTTTTCTTTTTCTTGCCTTTTGTTTTTCTCTTGGCCTGCACGTTCTTCTCGTTTCGGAGACTCATGAGGTGAAAACCTCACTGATAAAGCAGGTTTTACAAATTGATCTCTCTCCCCTATTCTGTGTGTTAGGAAGTGCGACTCGCATAATCTAAGCCATTATGCAAGTAGCCTTTATGCTGACTCTCTCTTTTATAATCGTTAGCATGTGGCCTTTCCAAGTGAGAATAGCGTATTGGTCTACATGCTACCTGATTGCTTTTTATCCCCGACCGCGAGTGCAAAGAGGCGTAAGCCCCATGCAACGGATACACGTAGTGATTGGCTTGTTAACCTAAGCCGCCTCTTGTTGTAGTTAGAGCCATGTAGACACCAACAAACAGCAAGATAACTGTTGGTGTGGCAGTTGTTATTAGATCTCCCCCTCCCAGACCTTTTTCTTCTTCTTTTTCTTTTTGTACCCTGTTCTGAAGTTTTCTCATCCTTCGCAGTTCTTCGATACGATCCTCTGAGCATGACTGAGCCGCTCCAGGGCAGCATGTCTAACGATCACCCAGGTGTGTATACCTTTACCAAAGAACTATCAGCATCAATACTCGAAGGCCTCGGCAAAAAAGGAGACAGCGTAAAAGATGCCGTTAACTCAATCAAGAGGTTGACAAGCTATTGTCCTTGGGAGATTTTCGACTACAAAGGCTCAACGGTTTCCGTTTTGGTGTCGTTGAGGGCTTTACTCAAATCGTGCAATCTCCAACCACAGGCTCAGCAACATACCTATCGAGACTTGAATGATCATCTTGCGCAACAACGACAGCAAAGAAAAGGCTATTTAACCAAACAGATGGTGTAGAAGACCAAAGCTCACTTCTTTGGAAGTGGAACCAGGACTACTTCAGCTGACAATCAAAATCATGCCGTTGCAAAACCAGCAGTTTCCCATTCCCCCTCCGACGTTCCTCCAGGTCGCGCCGTTAGGGGTATTATACCCAAAAACAAAAGATCTTCGCCAGCCTGTGATTCCACTGGCAATGGATTTGCTGGACAGCCGGCCACTAAAAGGGCCAAGACTCAACAGAAGTCGAAGATTCCCAGTCGAACCGAGCAGAGCACTTCCCAGGCGATCGAGACCCCACGCCACCGTCATTGGGGCGTCAGTGATCTGGACTTGCTCACTGACTCCGTGACCCCCAGAAGTCCGCAACTCAGACTTGGCTCCCCAGCTCCAAACAACAGCCAAGAAGTTGACAGCCCGGATAAAGCTGTGGATCACTCCACAGAGGTCAAAGATGAAATTGAACGAGAACCAAGTGTGACGGATTTACTTTTACGTTCAACACCCCGATTTTCTGGTCCCCAACTTGGCCCTCAGCAGACAACTTCGGCTTCCGAGCGAGGCATCCATGGCAATACAGCCCCATTGACCACAGACAAGGCATCACCCCCTAATACAAGTGCCGCTTCTGTTGAGGACACAGCAAGTCATGATGTACGGGATGAGAATGCTCCGGAGGAGGTGAGAAGTTCGCAAGAGGTATGAGATTCGTTTGAGACATATCAAAGACACCGCTAAAAGCTCAAAGCATTGTATCGAAACAAAGCTTGATGATTCGTTTGAACAGATCGCTCAAAAATTCTCTAGTACTCTTGAAAAGTACATTGAGTCTCTCGAGTCCGATAGGAATCAAATCGAGCGTAACAAGAACATCGTGACTTGGCACAAGTGGGCAATCGAGGATGTGGAGCGAAAAATCACCTCACTTTCCGAAGCACGCGCCAAAGTCAAGAAAAACTACGACACGACCGAGGAGTGCCTGAAAAAGCTTCAGTGTTCATTGGACAACGTTGAAAGCTTGGGAATCCTCGATGCAAGAGACGGCCTGCGCGATAGTATGGCCAAGGTGAGGGCCACTCAGAAAGAACATGAGGAGGAAATTAAAACCATCACCAAAGATATTGAGCAGCACAACCGAACCCGCCAAGCATACCATGACAAAGACAAGAATAACAAGACCGACTTATCAAGATTGAAGGAAAAAGTAGCCAAAATGCAGGAGCTGGTGGAAGACGGGGGACTCTTTTTCTTCATTGCTGGGATGGAAATTTGGGGCATTAAGGAGCTCGTTGAGGAGGTTCCG
This sequence comes from Fusarium sarcochroum, assembly GCA_013266185.1. Classification (NCBI taxonomy): domain Eukaryota; kingdom Fungi; phylum Ascomycota; class Sordariomycetes; order Hypocreales; family Nectriaceae; genus Fusarium; species Fusarium sarcochroum. The sequence goes on along the minus strand of JABEXW010000044.1, from coordinate 36,275 downwards.
GAATTGTTTGACACGATACGTCAGATCGCTGAACAGGGCACAAAAGCCGGAGAGACCCCCGGTGTGAATATGAAAGTCGAAGATCACTAGCATGGGAGACCTTGTAAGATAGATACTAAAGACAAAAGAAAGGAAAAGGAGGACAACAGTGTTGAGGCCCAGGACGAAGACAAAGACAAGACTTTAAAGGGGAAACGCTGGCGCACGATGACGAGCGAAATAAAGATCAAAGTTGTTTTCGGGCTACTACAGGATTTGGAATTCCAAGGTGCAAGGTCAATAAAGGGTTTGAGAACAGAGACTTGTTACCAGTAGAACATCAGACGTGCGTCAAATATTAGTCTTGGAATGACGAACAGACGTTTTCAGACACCCTGCACATCAGCTATTCCCAAGCTTTTACAAGATCACGCAAATCACATGGCCACGCCATTGAGGATCACTCTGAAAAGTAGAGAATTCTCCATCTCATCAGCTCGTCGACATCCCAGTTTGCCCAAACAAACTTGCCCTTCAGAAACTTGGCCTCAGGAGCGGCAAACCAAAGAAGAAACTGAGCAACAAGTGCCGCTATACGAAAACGCAATTAGTGACGTACTCATAACATGAACAGCTTAGTATGATGTGAACTTATGATCATCTTGCCCGACGGCACCAAATCTGTCGTTCAACTCAGTAGCAATGACGCCAAGCTGGATTTGGACAACATGCCACTCAGGATGCTCGTCCTATAAGTACTCAAACAGCTTGATGACAGTAGCTTCCAGGGCAGAATATGCCCAAAATTCGTCCTCGTCGAAGCCAATCACTGTTCCCATGTCGAGAGAGACGCTAGCGTTGCTGACGAGGATGTCGACCTTGGCACCGCCAGCTTTCTTGATGAGACTTGCAACTGCTGCGTTTAAGCTGGTGTGCTAACCAATATCGGCACTCTCAAATATCACTTTCGTGTTATTTCTAGGCAAAATTTGCCTCCTCAACATCCAGACACTAGTAGGCATGGCCATGTTGCTCCAAGCCTCGCAAGACCTAACTCCAGCTTTGATTTTGATATCGGCTGCGATGTGCCTTGCTCACAAACTGGGCATACACGACCGTTCTGTCTCGGCCCATCTGGACCCCGTGGAAAGAAGCCAACATGCTCGTGTCTTCTGGCTGGTATACATAGTTGGAAAAGATCTGAGTTTACGTGCGGAACAACCTTCTATACAACTCGACGACGATATAGATCCTGAGTTGCCCTCGTCTTTGTCGGTATTTGACGGTGATGGTGATGGTGATGCCGATGCTGGTACTGTTATCACCGCGGACGGAAATGCTAAGATGAACTACTCCCTTGCACGTGTGCAACTGGGCAATTTCCAGGGCTGTATATTTGACCATCTCCACCCAGCTCGATCATCAAAACGAAGTCTGACGGATCGGAGCATCACGAAGGAGAGTATTGTTCACGCACTCAAGAAATGGCGAGCCTCAGTCCCGCCTGAATTTAACGCCGCTGTTGTCACCACGACCACAGGAAATAACCCTACAGCTGTTGTCTTTTTCTGTGCACTCCACTAAAGCAACATCCATTCCCTAATGCTGATCGCTCGAGCCCACGGATGGAATGAGCGACGGGTAACTGGCTTACGCGACTACGGCAGAGGGACTCGGGCACTACAGCTACAAAGTGACTGGGCCGCGATTGTAGGACAAGCCAGAGATTATATGATTCTCTTTGAACAGGTGTGCTTCAAACACAAATGGCTAAGATGGTGAGTAAGCCTAGAATACCATGGACTTGTAAAAGCTGAAATCACAGGGTCGCCTCATGTCCTTACACGTCTGGCATGGTGCTTTTGATGGTCAACAACTTGCACGACCTGCGGTACGCTGAGTTCCAGAAGGATAGTGAACGCATCAACAAGGCTCTGTTATGGTTTAATGAAGTCAAGAAGGAGATGTCATCAAAGGAAGTAGATGTGGTCGAAGATATCTGTCACGAAGTCATCCAAACAATGAAGCGGAGGCGAGCTGGTGGTATTGCCATGAGAAATGGAACTGACTGGTCAGCCGGTTTTCTGAATTGTTCGGGGCCGTATTGAGTAGCCTTTGAAAGCACAAAATAAATGGGAGCTACGGTTGGCGGTTATTAGATTTAAACAACTGATGGAAAACTATAATTTTCGAAGCTTGATAGTCATCTCAACATTTGCTATAGGATGTCTTCTTTTGCCCCTTCTTATACTAGAACATAACGTAGATTAATTATTGTTCCAATGACGACGACAATTCTATGCGTGGATTGGAGTATGCTGTGCAACATGTGGAAAATGAGTATTTTCTTTCTTCAACGTTGAGGATAACCTTTGAAGCAGTATACAGCAGACTTGGATAGATTACAGCCATTAAGAAGTTAGTTTGTAGGGCTTGGATTGATTACTGGCGGAGATATATCGGTCTGAATAAAACATGAACAAGAACTGTAACCAGGAATACACGAAACATAGTAGCTTTAGATGCCCATCGCTGACAGATGCAGCCTGCCACCTTAGCCAGAAAGAGTCTTCTCACCCCGTATGTCTGATGACATCGAAAATGACATTGGAATCCCCTTCGTATTTGTTCTCAACTAGAAGGTGTAATAGCACACTCGGCCTTTCCAACACCCCGGGATCTTTCAGATCATAGGCTGCAATTGTGGTCTAAAGCCAGCATCTTCAATCAGCTTCCGTACTTGGCCTGCAGCAGAAAAGTTTCCGCCAAGATACATAACGGGTGGAGCGAATCCCAACATCCATTTCTGAGAATCAAGGAGCGTTGCCGGCATTTGATTGGATGATTGGAAGAGGATTGCCTCAGGGAAAACCTTTCCAATCTCTTCTGTGATCGAAGGCTCATGCCAAGGTTGCCTGCACTGACGATGCCAGTCTTCATTTCAGGGTTGGTCTCTGATTGAGAAATGCAAAAAGATAGATAAATCAAAGTTTCTCTTGAATGAGAACTCCCTGTAGATAAGATTATATATATTTCATATTGATGGTCTTTACTTGAGAGGGCGAGTTGAACAGTGGCCTTCCGCGGAAGGTGATTTCCAAGTTGGCGGTTTATAAGCCTATCAGGGTAGTCTTTAACAGACTTTAATATTAGCAATCTTAATGTATTACCAATCGGTATATGACACATTGAAAGTATCTTTTGGAGGTGGTACTAAATCCAGTCGAGAATACAAGAGCATGCAAGTTATTTTTCCACGATATATGTCCAAATCTAAGTTCGGTACTTGTTGAGGTGCTGATGTATTACCGGGATCTCTTATCTATTGGAGCGATAGCAAGATAAAGGTGGAGGACATTGATTAAGTTAGACACTAAATCCGGTGCCGGTGCCGGGCTTGGCTGATAATACAAATTGCCGATGAGCCCCCGGCAGGAATGGAAATGACAAGCAGCCGACGTGCTGTACCGCTATCCGATGACCTTTCAACCTCTACAACATGGATTCCATTGCCGCCATCCGCCGCCGCCGTCGCAGACGCGTTACCGACGAGAATCGTAAGCGAGCACCTCGAGCGTGAGTTCAATCTTCAATACGAGGTCACTCAGTTAGAAACTGATACGGGAATGCGACTCGTTTAGTTGCGACCGATGCAAAGCAAGGAAAAGCAAATGCATCGAATCAACCCCGGGAATATGTCAAAGATGCCAGGCTAACAATCTTGTCTGTCGTTTCGACAAGTATGATACCCCATTCTCCTAATCGCCGGAATGAATACGTAGGTTGACCCGACATAGAGATATGCCATCTCCTCGACAGAGTGAAAGTCCAATGCCTCTGCAAAATGCGCCTGCTGCTCCACCAAGTCAAAGCACAACCACGCCACAGGATAATATTACTATCGACAGCCGTATGAGCTTCTGTAATTACCAGCGGCTCATCTACTAACATCAATCACAGACCAAACCGAAAGCATACTATGGCCACGTTTCTTGACCAAGTTACGAGAAGCCTTCTCTTTGGACCCCATCTCAGGTCCGGAAGAGCAGGAGATGGTCAGTTTACAGGCCGTGAGTTTCTTATCTTGAATCTTACATGTGTAGGTTACTAACAGCTCGATCAAAGCATATTACCCGTCGCACAAATACATCGCCGTCTGAGCAGTCACGCCTCAAAAAGGTTATCGATTCCTTCCCTCCACGATCTGTCGCCGATTTTCTCGTATCAGTTTGCATACGGCACGGTCTTGATATCTTCTTTTACTTTGATCAACCCCAGATCATAAAAGAGATAGATCAGTTCTACACCAACCAACTATCTCCATTGAGGTCAGACCCCAGCTTTGTCTGTCTGTTATTGACAATATTCGCCCTCGGCAGCCATTGGACACCTCTGGAACGGCCAGATAACTCCCCAAGTCATCACGTGGAAGAAAACGATCCTGGGCGTGTGTTCTATCAGCAAGCGAAGAATCTCGTGCCAGATATTATAGAACGCCCTTGTCTCAGATCGATACAAGCATGCTTCGTCCTGGGTGTATATCTCATGCCGTTGAATGCCGTTGGATCTTCATATATCTATATGGGCATTGCTTTGAGAAAAGCCTTAGCGTTTGATCTGCATCAAGATCCAGATGACCATACATCAGACGAACGAGAGCGTGAAATTCGCCGTCGTCTCTGGTGGTCCATATATTCCCTCGAGAGGTACGCAATAGCGAGGACTCATCCATGTTTTTGTATTAACTGGCGAGTTGAGATGTACAACTATCAAGCTAAACCGTCCTCGATCCATCCAGCCCGACATTATCACAACTCCATTGCCGACTCCTCTACCAGATCTGGATGACAATCAGAAATTCAATAACCTCTTACTACAAATTGCATATGCTCGGTTAATAAGCATCTTGGATCGTGTGGCTGATTGGGAGTATGTTAATCGACTAAATCATTCTCAGCACTTACTGACAATTGTGAAGGTCATCGGCGACGGTTTCTACGGACCGGATAGAGTCGACGAATGTGGAGAATGAGTTGACAAAATGGAAAAACTCCCTCCCCGCTGAGTTTGATCTCGAGAATATCCACCCACAAGACTCACGATATCGAGCAGTCTTTCACCTCTACCTCAACTACTACTATGCTTGGATTGTTATGGGCAAGATGTCCCTCATCACTGTCGTAAGAATGACACTGCGACATCATCTGGGACAGGATCCTCAGCCTCCGGTTATCGACGAGACAGTCGAAAAGCTGTCAAAGTCGTGTACAAAAGCGTCTAAAAAGCTTCTTCAACTATTCGAAGACCTCGGCTTGACCGGTAATACAAACCGGTTCTCATTCACCGACTTCCAAGGTTGCAGCATTGCGACTATTGTCACTCTAATCGCAGGCATTCTGGAGCGGGATCCTGGATACCAAAGTCGAGTCAACTTTGGGTTGCGATGTCTACGAACGATGGCAGCAGGGAATTTGACTGCCAAAGTTGGCGTGAGATTTGTCGAAGCTCTTCAGTCCATTTCCAACGAGGCCTCTCGTAAGCTAAGTCAATCAAGGTCGTTCGCAGATAGGCCGCAGCAAGGCGAAGGATCGTTGTCATCGTCTGCATATAATGATTGGGCTGAGTGGCTCGCAACTCAGGAACAGCCCCAAGTGAACCATCGCGATGGGACCGCCGAAGGCGAGACTACCGCCGAGATCACAATACCGGGCAGAGCACCGCCAAGCTCGGAAGCAGAATTCTGGCCAGGTCCAGGCCCCGAACAAGATATTGGATGGAGCCCAAGAGCGGAGACAGTACTTGAACCACTCGCTATGACAAGGCCATCCATGCAACAGCAGCCGATGGCCGGCCCACATCTAGGTCCAGCGGATACCTATCTCTTTCCGGCTACGTATAACGACGACCAGGCTTTTCTCATGGGGCTTACAGGCCTTGATGTGTTGGACTTTGCTGGATATCCTGCTGAACTGACATGACAGTCGGGATACTGCCATCGGGCGACTGGAAGGATCGGCAAACATGGAAGAAGCTTGCTGACTAGCTTAAACGTAATGGAAACTACACTTCGCTTATTTCAGGACTCATACACCGATCATCATGCTGTTACCCCAGGATGTGAAACTCCGGGGAAGGTCATCTGCACTGCGGGGGAATACATGTCATCGGTAACGTGCCGCTGACATTCGGGTCATTGCCGAGGCCCGGGAATGGCATGGAGCCGACGACTCCGAGTGTTTGCCAAGAGCCTGGCTGTGACACACTTTGGGGGCTATTTGCTTCGTCTTTAGATCACAAGCAACAAGAGTCTGACTTTTCAGTTCATTAGTTTATGGGTATCCAGCTTCAAGCATGCCGTGTACCTTGGTACATCTGATCATCTTAGGCAAAGTTAGACATATCCGTATCACGCCTGGAATTCTTGGTCAAATAGAGAAGTGGCTGAGTCGGATCCGTTCCGATATCTGGCAGTTGACAAGGTAACGATGGGCATTTCTGGTTGACTATGGACCACTAAATAGACATCTACAGTAACGCGTTGAATCTGACTGGAACTCCACCATCAACCGGTAAAGCCTGCAATTGACTTCGATACACCAAACCGTCCTTCATGACTCCTAGGATATACTTCTCCGGGTGGTCGAAAATCGCCATGTTCTCCAGAGGATTTTCCTCCATGACAAGAATATCTGCTTGAAAACCTTCCTTGAGTTGACCCAGGCTGTTTTCGCGACCCATCATCCTGGCCGGGTTGATCGTTGCGCTTCGCAATATCTCGAGAGGAGCCAATGCTTTGGAGCGAAGGGAGAACTCTTGAGTTTGCGCGGCACCGAGTGGGCCGAGAAGGTCACTGCCGTAACACATAGTTACACCAGCCTCAGAAGCGACCTTGAGGGCCTCTAACCCAGACTTCAAGACTTGAGCGTTCTTGACTTGAGACTCTGGTGGCAAAAAGTTCTTCCATTTATCGGAGGCCATCTGGGCATACGTGATAAGCGTTGGCGTAAGGTAAACACCCTTCTCAGCCATCAAGCGGGCCGTTGGGGCATCCACAAAATTGCCATGCTCAATACCCTTGACGCCATTATCAATGCAATGCCGGATAGCTTTGGTGGTGTATGCGTGCGCCGTGACAAATGTTCCTGCGTTGTCTGCGCATTCTACCATAGTCTTGATCTCGGATGTGGTAAACTGCAGCTGCTCAAGCTTGTCTGTAGGCGAAGCTACGCCTCCGGAGCCCATGATCTTGATGAAATCGGCTCCGCAGCGTATTTCATCGCGGACTGCGGCCATGCACTCTGGAACGCCATTGCAAACGCGGCCCAGCGAACCAGAGTGGCCACCGCAGCACTCATGCTTCTCGTAAGAGCTTCGGAGATCACCATGACCACCAGTCTGTGACAGTGCATGCCCGGAGATAAACAGACGTGGGCCTGGGAAAACACCCTCCTCAATGGCTTCTTTGAGGGGCAGTTGGGCTCCGCCGCAATCTCGGACTGACGTAAAGCCCCGGTAGAGCATCTGAGAGGCAACATATGGCTGCCGCAGTAGCGAAACGTCATTGGGGTTTCCAAAAGCGCGGGAAAGATCCGAGTAGCCAGGGGTTGCGCAGAGGTGGACGTGGGCGTCGAACAGTCCGGGGCATAGATATCTACCCTTGCAGTCCACAGTGTTGTACCCCTCGGGGCACTGGCTTGGCGTGGAGGGATAGATAGCTTCTATCTTGCCATCTTTAGTCGCTAGTGACGCGTCTTTCAGGATGTTGCCCGTTTCTACATCCACGATGTTGGCATGAATGAAGAGGTGGTTCCTTGCAGGATGACGAAGCCATGGCTTGATGTCTGAGCCTGGGACAGTGTCGAGTTGAGTCATGGTGGAAATAAACAATGAAGATAAAGTCGGGTAGTGTAATTCAGTGAGAATCTGGGTTGTGAGATAAGTCTGCTGGAGCCAGGATATCGACCGACGGAACTATCCAAGGCAGTGGCTTTTATCACTATTCTTGGTTGAACGCATATCTGTTGAGTCTCCCTTGGGCCGTCGATCTTTTCCAATATTAGATGATATGTCTTATGCGCGGCAACATGGTCTTGTAAGATTATCACGGTTTCCGACACCAAAGCCATCGGACCGATGGTCTATCAGTGTCGGCTCCATGTCCTTCCCCGCATTTTACGATAAGGTTTGTCTGCATGATCCTGTCTAAGACCGGGGTCTATTGCCGGGTGATCCCTGTGATACTTGATAACAGGCGTTTGAGTAAGCTTGTAGAAGATGATAAAACAAGGCAACGCCCACGAAGCGGCATGTTGAACATCATGACCAACAATACCTTCAGAAAGCTTCCGTCTTCCCTTACACATTACCCTTTGTGCCATAGGTTTCACTGCATATCATTTCGCCGACATGGATAACGTTCTTGAAAAGAAGATGTCCGCGCCAGAGCAAGACGAACCTGAAACAAGGGGAGAGATCATTGATATGGATGATACATATACTCCTGGGGAAGAAAGAGCCGTTCTTCGCAAGATCGATATGGTTATACTGCCCTTTGTAAGTTATTCTACGATTCGATTTATCCCCGTAAGATACTAACAATAGCATATAGATGTGCTTTGTGTTTTTTCTTCAATATCTCGACAAACAAAGTCTTAGCTACGCCGCCATATTCGGACTTATAGAAGATCTCAACTTGACCAGCTCGCAATATTCGTGGTGCAGTTCCATATTTTACGTCGGTCAACTGGTTGCCGAATATCCATGCATCTATTTAATGAGTAGATTGCATTTGACCAAGTTTGTAGGAGCCACAATGTACGTATGATATCTTGAGCCGTTGAAGACATCACCGGCTAACCACTAATTTTCTGTGCTTTAGCATTGTATGGGGTATCGTTTGTATGTGTCTCGCAGCTCCTCAGAACTTTGCTGGCTTCGCAACTGTCCGTTTTCTACTGGGCTTCAGCGAGGGCGCAGTTTCACCGGCCTTTGTCACCATCACGTCTATTTGGTACCGCAAGTCCGAACATACGCTTCGCACCGCTCTTTGGGTGACGATGAATGGCATAGCTCAAGTCGTCGGGTGTCTGCTCATGTACGGCATTGGAAAGAATACTGCACTAAGCCTGGACCCTTGGCGCACGCTCTTCCTTGTCTGTGGCGCCATGACAGTTGTCGCTGGAATCGCCTTCTTCACGCTCATGCCGAACGGTCCGCGAGATGCATGGTTCCTTAGTCCTAGAGAGCGAGAGGTGCTCTCCATGCGTATGGCTCATGATCGTGAAGGAGGCGACAAAACCAGCTTCAGTCTCGGTCAACTACGCGAAACCATGCTGGATCCCAAAGCGTGGATGGTATTCTGGTTCGGAGTACTGCTTACCATGCAATCTCCTGTACTAACCTTTGCCTCTCTGGTTATCAAATCAATTGGATATACGCAGCTCGAAACTATGCTTTACACAGCGCCTTCAGGTGCAGTTCAAATTGGACTGCTGTGGGTTGGAGTCGGGCTATGCGCTTTGTTTCCCCAGCAGCGGACGTTGGTAGTGCTATTCCTTATCATCCCCCCACTCATCGGTAATGTCTTCTTAATGAAACTCGATGTTAGTGCAGGCTGGGGATTGATCGCTGCCTCATGGGTGGTAAGTTTACTCATTTCAAGGAGTTGAAGTAGGATACTCACTAACACTCTCCATAGGCATCTTGCATGACTGCAACAATGTCTATTGTTCTCTCTCTTTCAGCTTCTAATGTCAAAGGAAACACAAAGAGAGCTTTGGTCAATTGCATGTTCTTCATCGGATACTGCGCCGGTTGTATAGGGTCACCTCAGTTGTGGACCCATGGCCCACGATATCGAGAGGGTGTCATTACGAGTATAGTAACGTGGTGTCTCTTGTTTGTGGCAATCATTGGCTATCGTGTACTCTGTATCCGAGACAACAAGAAGAGAGACAAGGCTGGAGAAACTCGGCAAAATCAAGAGGTTATCTTAGATAAGAATGGCTTGCCCAAGTCTGATTTGACGGACAAGGAGGATGGGGAATTCAGGTACAGCTACTAAGTATCTGTTCGAGTTTAGTCTAGAATTAAATTTTGGGAAATAGATACACGTTCGAATGACTTTTCATCTGAATACCAAAGAACGTGAATAGCACTCACAAATTTTATAATAAAGTAACCTTGAATAGATAGAAGTCAATCTCATTCCAATAGGGTAAGCCAACAACTCTAGCTCCTATTCGTTACCCCGCATTCAGCTGACCATACACTAACTTTAGTTGGTTCCTACCAACTTATTCCTTGAACCTTGGTCCACCATTCTCCTCATCCATTCATCCCCCATGATTTATCGACCAGGGACGACTACAGTTGACATGCTGGATAATGTCATCGTCATGCGTTGAAAAGACTTCAAAGTCTCGACGCTCTCAGAAAAGTTGCAAGGTAACATTACTCCGTACTGTTTGCGTCATGCTCAAAATATCCCCCAATACTGACCAGAGTAGAATTGCCGTCTAAGGTACGAATTGCATACCGCCCCGAGATCCCATGTTAAATGTCAGTTGATCGTTGATAACATATTCTGACTTTTTACAGACACGTTAAATGTAAGTTGCTCGATACCGGGCTTGTATATCTAAGCGTAGGTACTCACCCGATGGCCCTGTGATAGGTGATAACGTACGCCCATGCACTCGATGCGCCCGGAATGGTGTCGAGTGTCTGAACGAATGGATCCGTTTCAAGAATCAGCCTCCACCTCCTGTTCGGTATGAATCAACTATCTTGCTCATTATCGTACCACTGACTTATGCCGCCCAGCCTCGCAAGGACAGAGGATGCCACCTCCAAAGAGTACACCTTCTCAGCAGACCAGACTTGGTGCTCGCCGGAAGGCGAACTCAGCTTTGTTGAAGAGAGAGAACATTTGGCGACTATCTATCATATCGAGCCAATTGATACTGCAGGCCACGAAAGACGCGACTCAGAAGATGCTACAACACCTCGTGAGACGAGCGACAATGATACTATACAGATGCCAGATCAGCATCCTGATTCTCCAACGCTTAACACCGGAGCTCATTTTTCTGAAACGCACCAAAGTTCTCTAGAGACCGGTTGGTCGACGGATTTGTCGAGTCACAGACTTCTGGAGCGACCTCATTCGCAGCAGCAGCATGGCAGCCCTAGTCAAGGCTCTGGTGCGCACCTGGCGGAGAACCCATCTCCTGACATACAGTCAAGTGACTATAATCTACAAGCAGAAGAATCTTTGGGCGTCGGAGAAGAGACAGCCGCGCATACTCTACAGCCTGTTCTTACGGGCGCACCTGTTTACCGCAACATTTCAGTGTGGCCTCTCAAAGACGCAGTGGAGGCAAAATTAATGCGGTATTTCATTGAGAAAATCGCGCGACGCTTCGATCTTTGCGATCCCAAACGCCATTTTGCACTGGTCGTTCCATGGAGAGCAGCCTTCTGTCCGCCTCTGTTAGACGCTGCCCTGGCATTAAGCGCAAGATGCCTAAGCCGGACAACAGATTTCGACACGTACACATCCAACAGGTACTACCAAAGGTGTCTCAATAGCCTGATCTCAACACTAGAAATTGCGGATGCGCTTAAAAACCAGGATTTGTTTGCCGCTGTTGTGCTGCTAAGGACCTTGGAAGAGATCGATGGTAAGCTGTTCTATTTCTTCAAGAGCGGTTCTGATCAAGCAGCTAATTGATATGTTCAACAGGTCCACTATCTGGTTCAGACACACAATCACATCTCATCGGAGGCCACCTCTTTGCTCGGGAATCTGCTTCTGAGCTTACCACCTCGATGTGGTCTCCCGGGGTTCTCCGCGAGCCCGACGAACTAAGCAGTTTGCGAAACGCCGCTCTCATGGTTGCTTTCCGACAAGAGGTCTACATGGCTTTTGCGTGTCAAAGACCCGTGCTGCCGGCTTTTTACCTTCCACAAATTGACCGCTGCCTCGATAATCCTACCGACGATGGCACCTGGACCTATCGGATTCTACTCCACCTTGTTGACGCCTTGAAGTTTTGCTTTGGCGATGAACCTACGACACCAGAAAATTCAATCGGAAGACACGATCAATTATTGAGTTACGCTGAAGAGTGGTATACTAAGAAACCACACAGCTTCAACGTTCTCTTTTATGGTGAAGATGGCCAGACTCAGTCCGACAACGAGAACAGATGCATTGCGCCCGAAATATGGATCTTATCAGACGCAGCAGCAACAGGATTACTCAACTACCACCTTTTACGAATTCTTTTGTTATCCTTCGATCCACACATTCCCCGACTCGGCCCTTTGCGATCGCAGTCTCTGAAAAAACAGGACAGAGAGGTCAAAGAAGAGGTCAAAACATGTATCGGATTGGCGGAAGGGAACCCGGAATGTGCGCCTCACTTCTTGTTGGCGTCACTGGGTATCGCTCTTGCTGGCGACAGGTTTGAGGAGCAATGGGAGCAAGAGGCGTTGATGAAGTTTCTCAAAAAAGCAGAGTCTTTGCATGGTTGGAGTACTTTGACTGCCCAGTGGCATTTACCTGGACGCTGAGATTGAAGGAATAGGACACTGTAATAACACCTCAATGAGCTTGTATAGCCCCGCCTTGGGTGAAACTAAATGGAAACCGCTGTATTCATTGACTAGATCTATAACCTACTGCAGCGCCGAGTTTCAAATCGGTGCTAACACGACACGTCCTTTTATATATATCCCATTATCTAAACCTTTCGCCTCCAGACCTTAACAGGCATCTCAGCGACCAAGAGGTTAGTTCCCTCGTTGCGCACCGGCTCCCAGTCCTTACTAGGCAGCTTCATCTCGTAACGATGAACGACAGACGCGAGGAGGACAGTCTGCTCCAAGTAAGAGATGTTGCGACCAATACAGCCTCTCGCACCAGCGCTGAAAGCAATGAATCCACGCTGAAGCTCCTGAGCTCCCTCACCAAGCCATCTCTCAGGTCGGAACATCTCCGGTTCAGGGAAGATATTTTCGTCTCGGTGAGCAGTCCATGAGGAGATACTGACCGATGTGTCCCCTGGAACGAACTCATCACCAACGGCACAACCACTGGGAGGTGTGCGTCGAGGAAGGTTGAATGTGACGGACGGGGTAATACGAAGCGTCTCATCAATGACCGCGCGAAGGTACGGGAGATGCTTGACCTTATCAAAGGGTGCAACAGCCTCGTCCTCTTCCAGTGCATCATCTAACTCCTTTTGTAGCTTCTTGAGAACCTCTGGGTGCTTAAGTAGATGATAAAGGGCATTGTTCATGGCAATGGCTGTGGTATCAGACCCAGCGTTCATCATAATAGAGACTTCGGCAACGACCTCGCCCCATTCGACCTCGTTTTGCTGGCCATTCTTGTCTTGCATCAAAGCTTGGAAGAAGTCGTCCAGCTTCTCGCCAGCTCTATATCGAGCCAAGCGCTTGGTTGCGCGATGGTACACGATATCGTTGAACTGGTCCCCGAGCCTCAGCATACGACGGTAGTCCTTGGACAAGAGGCGAGCCAGGTATTCATTCGTCTTATACCAAGAGTAACCCCAGACAAGCCGAGACTGCGCAATGGCTGTGTTATGAACACTTTCGATGAAGTTGGCAGTGTACGTAGTACCATCGAGCCTCTCAGCAATACAATCGGCAGATCCATTCTCAAAGAAGCCAAGCCTCTCCGAAAGACCGATGTCGGCGATGGCCTCGATGCTGAAGAAGTTGGTCCACTTGCGGTAGTCGAATGTAAGCTCAGAAGGGTCGGGGTCGCCAGAGGCCTTGGGTGGAAGAGTGCAGGCGGCGTCACAGGCCTTGATGAAGCGCTCGGTTTTATCGGCGACCTTGTATTCCCACTCTTCTAGGTTCTTGATGGCATAAGCAGAAGATAGAACTCTTCGCTTGCGAGCGTGATCGGCTTTGTCGACGACATCGGCGAGATGTGAGTGCGTTCCGGCGGTGACTTCGTAGAAGAGGTCTTTTGTACATGATGTTCCGTGGCCGTAGATATCCTAATCCCTGAATCAGTAACATGACCCAAGACGAGTAGCAGAAGACTGCACAAACCTTGATAGCTCGTCCTCCAGAAAAAGAAAGAGAGTTGGGACCCAGTCGAATGACCGGGTACTTCTTGTGTAGTTCTGTAAGTCGTTGCGTACGGAAGCCCTTTGTAGCTTCATACATGAAGCCGAGATCCGTGATACCAGCCAGGGCATTGATGCCAGGATATTTCCGAAAGCCTTTGGGATCTCGAAGATAGAGCCATAATGGACTCAGAACAAAGTAGTAAACAAGGAAACTGAAGAAGGAAGCTGAAACGACAGCGGCATACATCTTGGCGGATTCTGAAACAACCTCGCTGAGAGAGAAGTGGAAGAAGAAATGTGTGAATTAAAGATACAATGAAAGAAGCTCAGGCGTCATGGTTTCCACCATATATACATCGATATTTTCTAAGTATGGAGACAACTGCGATTTGTTCGAAGCACGAATTCCCGTTCTCAAGGCATAACCCCACGTTCCAGATAAGAAATTCGGGACTTTTTACTATGCCAGGCGTCTAACATGCAGCTGATCGACGCCAGGCGCCTCAAATAGCCGTTATGACATCGGCATTCTCTCAGATTGCGGGGGGGAAGCAATCAAGATACCAAACAGGAGGCACTTCACGGGCTCAAAAAGCTCGAAGATGGCGGCTACGATGAAACCCCGCAAGAACCCCAGACAAGGATCTCGGGAAGTTTGAAGTAAAATGGCAGTCGAGTTTGATGGGGGAAATAGTTCCCGAAATCCTTGTCTCGTCACATGCGTTCTTTACCGATTAAAGTAACGCGCATTACGGGTGAGTTCTTTTCCAGTCATGATCTACACTCCAACGATTCATGTTTTTGGAGAAGCGAGGGCCGGCTTGTGATTCGTTCCTACGTAGCACCAACAGACCAATCTGGAATAGTCCGGTACTTACCCCAGAGTCGAAGTTACTGGTAGCTTAGCGAGGCGGGATAAAAGGCCATTTGCAGAGCGGGCAAATCTTCCATATCAAGTAATCAGAGGGATTACTTCTCCATGGGCAAGGAAGAAATATATAGCATGTAAATTATGACGTCTTCTCCTGAGAGTACAAGAGTTGACCTGCTGCCAAATGTGTAGAAACACGAGGACGATGTTGTTGAACTTGAACTGCTTTGTAAATTGCTCAAAGATAATAAAAATTTGTATCTAAGTAGCTTTCTGATGACTTACTGTAATTCAGACTTCTTGCTGTTTCAATTCTTTGATTCAGTCTGGAGAGACCATAGCATCCAATGTCAAGAAGTCACTCCGACTTACACTATCCTGATATCTGCTTGTTTCAATCCAATGGTGCGAGGCTTTGAACAAGGAAGCTTAATCCAACCTTGTGTTTCTAGGGCCCGAGCTTAGAGTTTGACTAGCCTAGACTTGCAACGTACAATCCCCGCGGGAAAAAGTTCCCGAAAGGACCAGATCATAGCATCAGAGCGTCAAGTTCCTTGCCCATGGCCCGTTCCAGACCCCTGGCTCGTCTCGGCCAACACCTAATGGGTTCCCAGAAGACTCCATTTCCCCAGACCCCAGGTCTGCCGTTCCTCTGGGGAAGCGGGGGCAATATGCGATCGTGATATCATGGTCAGTTGATTGGTTGGTGGAATGAGGCCAAGGAAAACACCAATTGTTCTTGTTGAGTATAAGAAGGGATGCATATCTCTATTCATCGATTCAAATCAATCTCACTCATCCAGCAACGTCTCTGAGGACTTGAAACCTCTCTTACATTCTTCTCTACTCTATTCGACATTGTTCATATCTTCTTTCACCTCTGCAGCTAGCCTTCACCATGGGTTTTGCATCCGATCCTCTCCAAGTCGGACACGACGAAAAGTCTGACTTTGCAACCCAGGAACATGTTTCTGTTCCCCTAGACTCCGGTCTCGAGCCATATGGCCCCCCAGGTGAGTATTATCGCTCTATCTGCCCTTAGCCCTTCCTTAGCTGACCAATCTCTCTCACCCTCAGGTTTCCGCGGTCTCTTTTCCTCGTCGTACGTTGCCGCATGCTCTGCATTCGCTGCCATTGGTGGTCTACTTTTC
Organism: Fusarium sarcochroum; assembly: GCA_013266185.1. Taxonomy (NCBI): domain Eukaryota; kingdom Fungi; phylum Ascomycota; class Sordariomycetes; order Hypocreales; family Nectriaceae; genus Fusarium; species Fusarium sarcochroum. The sequence goes on along the minus strand of JABEXW010000044.1, from coordinate 20,163 downwards.
GGATATGACCAAGGAGTCATCAGCGTAACTCTTGTCATGGAAGAATTCTTGCAGCGATTTCCCGAGGTGTCTGATGACGCCCCTGGTGCCGGGTTCAAGAAAGGTCTTATGACTGCCATGATTACACTCGGTGCCTTTATAGGTGCCCTGAATTAAGGCTGGGTTGCCGATTGGGCTTCTCGAAAGCGATCTATTATGATTGCTACGGTCATTTTCACCATCGGCTCTGCTTTACAGACTGGTGCGCTCAACTATGATATGCTGGTTGCCGGTAGATTCATCGGAGGTATTGGTATCGGCATGTTAGTGTACCTCACTTCTACCTCTGGAGACCATCTCGCTAACCTCTGTACCTAGGCTGTCTATGGTTGTGCCTCTTTACATCGGCGAAATCTCCCCACCCGAGATCCGCGGCTCCCTCCTGGTTTTCGAGGCTCTCTTCGTCGTCCTGGGTGTCGTTATTGCCTTCTGGATCACTTACGGGACAATGAACATGGGTAGCCATTGGTCTTGGCAGCTCCCTTTCCTTATTCAAATCTTCCCGGGCTTGATCCTCGGCTTCGGTGCTATTTTCCTACCTTATTCACCCCGATGGCTCGCATCCAAGGGCCGCGAACAGGAGGCTTTGGACAACCTCGTCAAGATTCGACAAGTCCCCGAGACAGATGCTCGAGTTCAACGCGAATGGGTTGAGATCATCGCTGAGGCACGCTTCCAAAAAGGTGTGCTCGCGGAACGACATCCTGTTCTCACAGCACCTGAGAACAAAAGCATCTCCAACTCGGTCAAACTCGAGATTGTCAGCTGGACCGACTGCTTCAAGGCTGGCTGCTGGCGCCGTACTCTTGTCGGTGCAGGACTCATGTTCTTTCAGCAGTTCATCGGCATCAATGCTTTGATCTACTATTCGCCTACGCTTTTCGGAACTATGGGATTGGACCTCAATATGCAGCTCATCATGTCTGGCGTGTTGAATATTCTTCAACTCATCGGTGTATTCAGCAGCTTATGGACCCTTGATCGCTTCGGCAGAAAGACGATCCTTCTTGGAGGAAGTATTTTAGCAGTCATCCCTTTGGTGATAATCGCCATCATGGTTGGCCTGTTCTCCGACAGTTGGGCTACACACAGAGCTGAGGGATGGACCAGTGTTACCTTCTTGCTCTTCTACATGCTTGTCTTTGGCGGCTCCTGGGCCCCAGTTCCTTGGGCTGTCCCGGCAGAGGTCTTCCCATCATCTCTTCGCGCCAAGGGCGTCGCTATCTCAACTTGCTCAAGTAAGTCTATATCTTGTCTTTAGCAATCCTATTATGGGCTTGTCAACTAACCTTTCCAAGACTGGATCAACAACTTCATCATTGGCCTCATCACCCCACCCCTCGTCCAGGCTACGGGATTTGGTGCTTATGTTTTCTTTGGCGTCTTCGCTCTTCTTTCGTTTGTCTTTGTCTGGTACTTTGTACCTGAGACACGCGGAAAGACTCTTGAAGAGATGGATAGCGTATTCAACGACCGCAGTGGTGCCAGTGACATTGCCAAGAAGGAGCAGGTCCTACGCGAAGTTTTCACCGAGAAGATGGGTAACGCCAATTCTCTCAAAGAATAGATTTCCTTCTCTTTCTTTTAGCCACTGGTTCAACATGGGCGAGACCGTTTTGGGAAGTGTTTTAGTTATAAACGCCAAGTGTTTTTCGTAGTCAAGCATTACAGTCTGTCTTAGAATAGATACACGTCGTACACATTCATATCTTACCTAGTGATATCTTCTCTTCCGATCAAGTCTGGGACTACCTGTTTCCGTGGTGAAAGCAATCCTGCCAACATCCTGACCAGGATACACATCACAAATCCGAACTTGAACATCTTTCAGAGTCTCCAGCCGATCTACGCCACTCATACCACTGCCATCCTGGGAGACATTGACAAATGAAGAGTCCCTTGTCAAGCCAGCCACACTACTCATAAAGTCCGGTGCTCTGATTAGATGGCGGATAATAGCATTGGCAATGGCGCAGATAAGCAATACCGCCGTCGATATGACCGTTATGCAAAACCACGGTTTGTTCAAAACGTATATGTTCTCTTCAAACTCTGTCCACGTTGCAGTGGTGTTCTGCCAGGGTAAACCACGATTCTCCAAGGCCACGCCATCACCTCCGGTAAGAATACTTGAATTGTAAGATGCCATAGTGACTGTGTTGATTGCTGTGGCAAGTCTCCGCTCAATGACATTCGCAGGCAACAGTGAATAGCAGCCAGACTCGTCTCGGTAATCGAAATTACTACCGCCATAGGTTCTTAGACGCTGAAAAGTTCTCGGGGGATCCCTGAGATACATCTCCAGCACGCTTGGCTCCGACAAATGTTGGCTTGCGCCTGTGAAAGGTAGTTCCCCTAGGATGCCTGTGGACATTCGCCAAGCTGATAACGCGGTCAGGTTCCCTTCGATGGGGTAAGAAGGTGCGTGACGTATGCGGTTGGCCTCGCATACTAAATCAGCAACGGCAGTTGTCCTGGTGCACCTAACTTCCATCTCTACGTAGGACAGCCCTATATCGCATACCCTCAACATTTCGACCGTTTTACCAGATGAAGGATTGGAACACGATCCCCCAAAGACTAACTGCAACTTGGATTGTGGTTCGACTTGGCCGTCAGTGGTGAGGTGCTCTATGACTGCCGAGTTATTGACAAGGTCGAGCCAGATGTTAGGGTAGCCCAGGCTTTCCGACACGGCGTTGATATTTTGATATCGTAGCAGGACCGAGGAACTAGTGTTGTGAAGATATAGCGCTTCAGAGCCGTTATATACCCAGCTAGTGCCATTGAAATCGTTACCACACGAGAGAGTGTGGTAATGAAATTTAACGGTCATTGTGGAATTGCCAGCTCTATCAAAAGAGCCTCCTCTGATCGGAAGCCCGATCAGCGAAGCATAAGGCACAACTTCATCCGAAGGGACTGAGACCCAAGATGTAGGCTTGTCGCTGTCGTATCCTGAAAGGAGCTCGAGAAAAGGTATCCGAACATTGCGCCACAAATCTCTATGACCAAGACGAGACGCTTCCCATCTACCTCCGAGAATCTTGGTTGCATTGTCAAAACGAGGACTGCTTCCATTTGCATGCGAAACCAAGATATCAGGAGTAGAGAATGACGCAGCGACGACCGTCCGTAAGTCGGAAATCAGGGATGCCTCAATCGATGCTCCACTAAAAACTTCGGCTCCAGCACGGTAATAATCCCGAATCTCGCTTCTATTGATGCCCAGGTAGTATATTGCGGGTGTCTGTATGCTGATAGGGTTTGGCTGCAGATGTAGAGAACGAAGGGCTGCTTGACCTCCTAAAGGACTGAGGAACCATACAGCTACGATGAATATGGTCCACTTCCGAATTCCACCGATTGTGACAAGATTTTTCAAGGCTGTAGCTATCGTCTGGCTAGTCAAGAGAAACTCCAGAGAAGCTAACTTGGTGCCTCGCTCAGCTGCGAGGAGTGCAAGTGTTTTAAGTAGTGGTCCCATGATAGCCGCGAACAAGATGGGCCATAATGTAGAGGCCACTTGGAGGATCTCGAGAACTGTGTCACCAAAGGAGTTTTGCTTCTTCCTATGAAGACAGCCGATTATGACAACGAGAGCTATTTGTGTGTGAGTATTTATTTCAATATTTGGCCCAGATCGCTCACCAGAATAGGCTATTGGAATAATAAGGAGAGATGCAGATACACCAACTCGCCTCAACCAAGAAGGCGATGACTCTCTCAAAGAATGTGGAGGTGCCTTAGCATATGTCTCCCAGGTGTCAGCAGTCTCTCGTCGCTCGAACGATGCAACAAGAGCCTGCTTCTCAGGTCTCGAAGCAACTTCCATGGTGAATCCGACTTGTTCTTCGTTATCCTGGGATGTAACAGCTGGTGGAATGAAGGAAGCCTTGAACTCGAGGACAAAGGCGATGAAATGCCGTCAGGTAGCGACGTATTTAAGATGGGCGAAAAGAAATAAACCAGAGGCCTTCGTACTTGAGCGTCTAGCTTGTTCTAGACCATTAGCCACCATTGTACGTGAGACAGTGGCAAAAGTCAGTGCACATCGAATCATTGTTATTGGTTCACCAACTAGAAACATGGGGCGTGCTGTTGGTTGTTGGGAGAAGCTGAGCAGCCAGCATGTGAGCTGAAAACAAGGTGAAGTTAAATTCCCACTCAGTGATGTCAAGAACAATAACGAGATAGCCTAACGATGAGTATCGCCATTAAGCATGACCATAATCATAATCATAATTATACCCAAGTTAGCTAACGCTCAACTGCCGTGAGATCTTGTGAAGTCCTTCACGGCTAGTGTTATGCGGGGTTGAAGTTACTCCTACTGCTAAGAAATAGCGTCTCTCACCAGACTTGGCCTGATAGAGAAGTGATTGTCGTGGGAATGGAGTAAATTTATGAAGCTTGAATTAGCTTCAGGTTAGCCGTGAAGATTTCACGAGATTCTATGATATTAATCTAGCTGAAGTTAACATGAGGACGAGACCAGGACGAGTAGCTGTCTGGTCAATTGACAGAATCAATTTCAGTAAATTTTGTCTTTGCTTTCATTCACTATGTTCAGGATCATGTTTGAACGAGCCGGTGTGTTCACATAGTTCCCCCCTTCACAATAAGTGGCTGTTCGCCTTGATGGTGTCGGCGAATGATCGTTCCTTTCTCTTCATGCATCCTGCAAGCCAAATCAATAACCGAGTGGGGTTTTTCGCTTCCCTCCAAGTTACTAGGATTTTACATTCCAGAGTCAGGGCAGCTAGAGACTTATCTTTAACGTACAAGCGAACTACATTTACTGGTCAAGACTGTCGCAACGGCGGCCAGAGCACTTGACCTTGTGGTGACTTGACGAGCAAGCCACCTTTCCACACGTACTTTATATTCTTGGCATCACCAAAGATCTCAATGTTTTTAAGAGGATCTTGATCAAGCGCAATCAAGTCAGCATCCCATCCCACCTGTATCAGCCCCTTCTTCGGAGTAAGAGCTCCTAAAGTCTCAGCCGAGTTGATTGTACCAGCATCAATAGCCTGAAGCGGAGTCAGACCTGCCTTGACGGCATATCCCACTTCATCGCCATTCTTGCCATGCGCCGTATCTGATGTAGGGTCAGACGAGGCTATGTCTGTGCCAAGAGCGATCTTGACGCCCTTACGCACAGCAGTACGGTAGGCTTGGTAGTGAGCATCGGCAATCTTGACCATCTTTTCTGCCGTCGGGGGGTTAAGTTTGTCGAGATTCTTCAACCCAGCTTCAATGACGTGCCTCGTCGCGACCAGTGTAACACCTCGCTTAACCATCAGCTCGGCAGCTTCTTCGTCAATATAGCTTCCGTGCTCGATGGTATGGGCGCCTGCTTTGACGGCCGCGATAATGCCCGCTTTTCCATGGGCATGAACTGCAACAGAACGGCCTTGGAGTGAGGCTTCACTGATCAAAGCCTCGAGCTCAGCATCAGAATATTGCCTATACTGCGGGTCATCTTGAGTGCTTAAAACACCGCCAGTAGCCACAACCTTGATGCATCGTGCGCCTCGGCGAATTTGCTGCCGGACAGCAACACGGCACTGGTCCCCTCCATCGGCTAGAACGAGTGCACTCACTCCTGGCCAGGGATTCTGAGGCGATGTGCCTTGACGAGAGTAGACATAGTCAGATGGCAGTGTACGGGCATCACAACTTCCCCCGGTGATGCCGATAGCACCACCTGCTCCAAAGATGTTAGGTCCTAAAATGATGCCTTTTTCGACCAAGGGCGCTACTTCAGTAGCGAACGAGCCGACGTCTCGCACAGAGGTAAAACCTGCCATGAGCGTCTGATGTAAATCGCGGGTAATAGCAGCACCCATCATGGCCGGATGAGTCTGGATGAAGTCGGGGAAATCCACATTGATAACGCCTATAAAGTGGGTATGACAATCCCAAAGACCTGCCATGAGATGGCTCACTGAAACTCGGGGTACAGAGACAAGTGATTGAGGTAGTTGTGACTGAGGGCCAACAAAGGTGATCAAGCCTGTTTCGAGTGACACGCCGACTGCCGCATCACGGACAGGCTCGGCACGCCCAGGTATCAGTTGCTGAGCAAAGATACAAATTTCGGATGGCGCCTCATCGGGTGCAGAGTCCAAAATTGCAGATGTGGCTTGGTTCGAGGAGGGATGTTCAATTGAAGTCCAGTCGTCGACAGTGATATCCGAAGATGATGGGCTTATCTGGTGAGAATTCCCGTGAGCTTCATGGAGAGGTGGAGATTCGTAGCAGTTACAGCACTTGATGGGCTGATCTGGGATTTCATAAGCAAGATGAGGTTCCATGGTCTTGAAACTATGGGATTTTAAGGTTATCCTTTGGAATACTGCTTAATTGAAGCTATTGTCTTGATCAACATGTTAAGTAGGCTGGCTAATTCTAACTGATGGTAGTGGTACCCAGCCGCCGTTAAACCCGGCGTGCTGCAACCTAAAGCCGGATAACGTTACGACCCTGCGTTCCCGTTGACCCGATTAGGACATTCGGCGCACTCAACTCCAGCGCTCTGGTGTGGGTCTAGCTTCTCATCCAGCTTATCGAGAGCCTCACGAATACGATTGACAGCTGTCTCGGTGTATTCTGGGTATTCAGTAAAGACAAGTCGGAAATACCCAGCGCGATCGCATCCGGCAAACTGTAGTACCAGATAAGTCATCAGTATGAATACAAAAGTGACTAGGTATATGAGACAACTTACCTCTCCTGCGTTCAAAAACACACCATGCCCAATCAGCCAACGACACAGCTGGAGTTCAGGGCTCCCAACATTTTCCATGTCTTGACATGTCGAGCCTAGACCATCAAAATGGCGAACCCATTGGCCGAGGTCAATAAAGATGAAAAGCCCTGCGTTGGCTGGCTGATAAGGAATGCCATGCCTATTCAAGGCTGCGGTTGTTCGCTGGTACGCCGCGCCAAGTCTGAGCCTGTAAGTATTGAGATAATCTTGTACCAGGTCCAGTTGCTCGAGAAACCGCGTCACGAATCTATCCGACGGCACTGTAAGCCATGTGAACCATCTATACGTGTCAGAAACCGTTAGTCATTTGAATCGCAGGTATGCATGGAGTAAACCAACGCTGCTCCTGAGGCGGCTGCCTTTATGCTTGCATTTCTAGTGATGAGAAACCCCACTCGAAGGCCACCCATGTTGAAGTCTTTGCTCATGCTGTACAGACAGTGCACGTTTTGTTGACTGGGTATGGACAAGACGCTGGTGAAAGACGATTTCTGAAGAGTGTCTTTGCTGCCGTTGGGAAATGTCGACATGGCGTAGATCTCATCCACAACGAGATGCATTTTCCTCCGGGTACACCATGCAGCTAGACCCTCTAACGTCTGACGAGAATAACACCGGCCTTGCGGATTCGCAGGGTTGCAAATAAAAAGCATACGGCAATTGATGCTTTGCTTGAGTGCTCGCCTGACAGCAATGTCCAGTGCCTCAGTGAACCCAGATAGCCCACTGTGCTCGAAAGGATCAATCAAGCCAGTCGTTGAAACAGGAACTGTTCTCAGACCAGCTCGGACCGTCATGTTGTAATCCAGCATATAGAAATTTGGCGTCGGGTATAAAACACCATCACCGGGATCGCACAAGGTCCAGGCCATCATGTCCATAAGTGAAGTCACACCGTTGGCTGCCAAGATATTCCGCGCGAGGACGGGTTCTGAGGGGTCGAAGAAGCTGTTAAAGAAGCCATCAGCAGCGTTGAGGAGGTCTTCGGATCCAGTCAAAGGCCCATAGGATAAGCATTCGGACATTGAAAATGTTTCCCGCTCAGTATAAGATGCCATCCAATCGCCCATCAGTGAATTTAGAGCTCCGGAAAGATTAATTAAACCGTGAGGAGCCCGTTCGGGGTGATACTTGGGCATCGTCTTGACCTTTTGCATCAACGCCCACGCTGGGCCTTGTTGCAAAGCTGCGCGGGCGCGCTCTGAAGGTTCGAACTGCGCTAGCATGACTTGAATAATGCTTGAGAGATAGTTCCAGATGAAAGTGAGTTCTTCGAAAACGCTGTTTTATCTTGCGACAGCATGTGCCTTCTCGCTTACCCTGAACCTCCCCATTGACTCCAATATTCTTATCTTGGATCAGGACCAGGGCGGAATGTATTCCCATTTTTGGCCTTCTGTGGCGTTAAGCACTAACTAATTCAGGTAAGGTACGATTTTCACGTACCCATCAGCGTCGCGCCAAGCGCTTGTGCCATTTTTGGTACTGTCATATCCATCTTCTTTCAACAATCTCATGCTTCTCGGTATCTTTTACTTGCATAACGAGATAGGCGATTGTGATCAATATGTATGCCCCAGTCCCTACGCGAGTGAAAAAAACAGATATCACGCGAAGCAGAAATGGTTGCGTTCGTTGTCGCAGCAAGCGGAGAAAGGTACAGTAAATAAGCCCTAACCTCATTGTGCAACCATAGCTCATGAAGTCAGTGCGATGAGGCCAAACCCATGTGCACCCGCTGCGCATCCGCTGGCTCTTCATGTGAATATGACAGCACGGCACTCAGGTTCCGTGAAGCTACCAAGTGGGCGGCCGACAAAGTCGATCATCGTGTAGCCAACCTCCAAGCTCAATCGCGACGACGCTCAACAAGGGCTCGCAGTCCTGCCTCGACTCCCCAGCGTCCACTGACAGTCGACGTCTCTTGCGATCGTGGACACCTCGTCAATCATCCGGATACTGTAACTCCCCAATTCATTACTGAGAATGATGGCTGTCTGAGCGCTCCCACCCCCGCCTCTGGCTCGGGGGAAGAGTCCATAATGCTCGACCGTGGGTTTACGAGTGATGTTCTACCAAGCCCTCATGCGACATCGAGATGGTCAGGATCAGAAATCAATTATCTAAATTTTGACTTCGACCTGGCCTTGGCGGATTGCGATAGTAGTGATTCTTTGGGCTGTTTTGTCGATTTTCCCGACGCTATGGATGACGTTGATTTGACACAGATTCCTTGGGATTCAGAGCCTCAACTGCAACAAATCAATACCACCCTAACAGACTCAAGTCGACAGCGGGATTATTCTCATCAAAGTAGCGTCACCGTTGACACTGAGCTCGCCGGATCAGCAGTGCCTCAACAACTCACCCCAAGTCTCACTCAGGAGCAGCAGACACCGGATAACTCCCAATCTTCTTCGTTAGCCTCTCCCAGACCTTCCTTTCTACAAGAGTCTTCTCCTTGGTCGCAGATTTCTAAGCCTCCATCAACTTGCAAGATCGAGGCTAGCCACAGGATTTATCTAGCTTATTTCAAGGTCACGATCGTCAAGTCTTTCCCTGTACAGCTTGCTTCTCTATGGAAACTTGTCATGCAGTGTGAGTCAGTGTATTATGCTGCTTTGGCTCTCGCGGCCGCGAATCTTGCAAATGCTCAAGGAAAGCACTCGAATGATGATCAAGGCACCTGGATCGCTTTGCCAAAGCATGTCATCAAGGCGAATTCCTTTGCCAAACGGGGCATTGCGGCGTTGGATTCTGGCTCGGCGATACCTTTGCAAGCCCGTCTAGTAACCATGTTTTTGGTCATCTATTACGAGCTAGAAGCCGACTCCGTCAGTAACGGATGGCATGCCTTATCGATCCTCAACGCCACTATCCGCAGCCGACACGAAGACATCTCGTCACTGCCTGAGGGAGACTTTATTCTTCAATGGTGGCTTCATTTGCGCTCCTTTACTGCCAGTTCAGCGAGTGCTCATCGTCCTTATATCACCGAAGACCCAATGGGCGAAATAGTCAGTCATTTAGAAAAGAAGTTTGCGACATCTTCCCAAATGATCAATCTAGTCGGGATCAAAGGTCAACAAATCTGGCATCGAATACTCCTGATTGAATGTTTCCGGAACTCGGGCGAGACACCAGATCAAATATTGAAAGCCTTTGGTGACTGGTGGAATATAATGAAAGGCAACCATATCGAGTCTTCTGAAGGACTAACGCCAGATACGCCGGGATTTATGAACGAAAATGAACTATATTCGGAACTGAACAACCTCAAGACAACTTTGCAGAACTGCAAGCCGCCATGCGAGTTCCAGCCAGGCTTGCTCGAGGATCAAGACGGATATACTAATCACCAGAATCTTGAGCCTCTTACTTTCTCGAGCCACCGCCAGGCTATGGAAATTGTTGACTTTGCTTTTGCCCACCTTGTATGCGAATCCAGCTTGCTCAAGAGGTTAATCAACCCTGGCAAAGACCAACAGCAGCAGTTCCCCGACGAGGAGCCAACAAGCACCGAGAACAGCAATCCTTGGATCAGACTAATGCTCCGCACTGCTTTGGGATTAGACTTGTCAAAGTGTGGAAGGGAAAACGCATTCCGTCGAGGAATAGTCTGTATTTTATTCTATACTGGTCTGTTCGTACCAGGTGGAATCTCATACCAATTTCTGAGCAACATTGTCCAAGGCATGATAGACACACACACCCATTCAGAGGGCCCTTTTTATCCCCTCCATGGTTTTATTGGTTTCTTCAAAACTCTAAGACAAGAGACGATGAAAGGTCGGAATATCTTTGTCGCTTGTCTTGCACATGATGAGTGGGCAACGAAGGATCGACTGTTATCTAATGGCACAAGCGAGCACCTTATTGTTTATGGTCGCGAGAGGAATGGTCAATATTTCAATGACCTGATGCCAGTCACTGAGAGCTCATCTAGGGAATCTGAATGAGAGGAATATCAAGGGACGAATCAGTCAACTGTGGTCCGGTATTCTGCTACAAATACTATACATGATTACTATCCTTGTCGACATGTTTCCGCGATAGGATACGAAAACATCATGTACTTCAGTGAATCACCAAACACCCGGACTGGCTCGCAGGTTTCAAATGCATTTCTTTGCATAGTCTTTCTTGCTACTAAATGTTAAGCACTGGAAGTGCCAAGCCAAGCTTTCAACACCGCGCCCACGGCCTCTGGTTGATGAAAAGGTGCAAAATGCCCAGCGTCATCAACAGCATACAAAGCCAGACGGTCCGTTCCTTTCCAAAATCCACCTCGTTTGACATTCCACCCCTCCCTATCGAGTGTCAAGTCACCTTGGCTAAAGTACCAGTCTTTGTAACCCATGCTACGATATTGCGCCTGACCTTTCCATGGCTGTTCATCCAGCAGTCTCATTTGACCAGGCGTGTTGCTAGAGTATCCGTAAGCTTGAAAGAATCGAATCATGCGGCCACTGTCTTTGGGTACGTACATGATAATGTCGTTGTTTCCATTGATGAAGAGAATTCGGATATCTGTATTGTCAAGCAGCCAAGTCATCTCTTGTGTTACCGGAAGGAAGACAAACTTGGCATCCTGCCAGCGTTGATTGGTATCAAAATCAATAAGCTCGAAAGGAGAATGGGAAAAGCCGAGTTTTTCCTGAACCCAAGGCTGGTTGAAAAACCTCCAAGTTGCGCCGTGATTGAAATTGGAGCACAAGGGAGGGGTTTTGCATGTGTGGCGGCCTAATTTATTTTTTGCGTTAGTATATGTGTCTGCCATAGTTCTTTGTTTTTCCTTGGGGTGGTGATTGCAGAAACACAGGCAATGGGACAAGAAACAAACTCACTATCATATGGGTCCCATCCACCGGGCCGGATCTCACTGAAGAAATACTCGCCAACTGTCTCTTCGCAAGCTTTTGCCGCAGCTTCACAAACTGTGATATCGTACGAGCCGCGACAGTAAGCTCCCATTTTCTCACACGATGGAATAGCGGCAGCCATATCAGCGCAAGCTGTATCATTCATAAGGGGCGCCTTTCGACTGTCAAAAGCCCAATTGGTACAGAAGAAGTCGTACAGTCCGACAGTTTGATGTGCTGTGTCGATGTAACCGTCTATAATAACTGCCGTTGAAACGTTGGTGCGAGGCGTGGTGTTGCCTTCGAGGGTAGCCAAGTAATGTGAATAGCCTATAACATAATGGCCGCCCATGGACTCGCCGGTTATGTGCCAAGGTCGGCCTGATAGTTCGGGGAAAACCTCAGTAGAGAGAATAGACAAAAAAGAGTGTACGTCTCGAGCCCCCTGCTGGAGGTTAACGGCGATCTCATCGCGATCTGTGATGTGTGAGAAGCCCACGCCAATAGGCTGACTGTCGATGAAGTCAGATTAGTTTTTCGTGTATCCCCATTTCCAAGACATGACTTACTCTATGTATACAACGTTTGCATGGTCGGTCCAAGAGAATTCGCGGCGACTTGTTGAGTTGCCATCAGGGTTGACTACGCAGGGACCACTCCCCATGGTCAAGCCTAGTTCTCCAGTCGCACCTGGTCCACTATATAATAAAGTCAATAGTTGGAATATTGAGGAGTTCTCCCCAAACAATAGTCCTCAAGGAACTGTCATTCAGCTCGAGGATATCAACTGAACATACCCGCTCATCCATAGTAATACTGGATCCGTCTCGGGTTTATGACGACTCTCAAAGTACCCTAAAAAGGCCATGTAAGTCGACATGTGCAAAGTGTGATCGGAGCTACTTACAAAAGAACATGGACTTTTCAGCAGTGATATTAATAGTCCCTGTCCAATAACGAGATCCAGCATCGCAGAGTTCGGGGGACTGCTCACGAACAGTGAAGCTAGGTCCGCTTGCTTGATGATGATTTAGAGGCTTCTGTTCCTGGCCGTAGGCGCAGCCAATCGTTACAGCAAGAAACATCCAGCCTCTTTGTAGCAGTCGCATGTTGATTGATCGGTTGGAAACTCGGTGATGTTAGATCTAAGAACAAAGCGGTTTGGTTGATCAACCAATCAGGGCTGATTATTCGGCCGCAGTATGTTAAATACGTTGTCAAGTGAAACAAAGTCGAGTACACAAAAGTGATTTTGATAGCCTACAGCCAACAATATAGGAATTAATCTTGGTTTTAGCCGAATCTTTAACCGATGTATCATTTGTGAAGGGATTGATGCCACAATCCGATGCCTCGGCAGAGATGTATCCACACGATGCGTATCGGAGCACCCGTTATGGTTTAGCTTGGATGATGATTACAAGTGAGCTCACCAAGAATGATACGTGGAGTCTTATCTATGTTATCTCATTTTCTGCCTTTTTTACGCCTATAAGGCTATGGATGCATAGTAGCGTCACCGACCTTTAGATCTTATTGACTTGAATATCCATTTACATCAAGTCGTGTATTATTAATCAGCCATGAGGCCTGACTCGTCAATCATCCTGTCGTTTGCCGTGTGCGCTCACGGGCTGACCCTACCACCAGCTTCTCGTCACGGCGTCGACACCTCTTTCCCAGGTCATACTGGAGTACCTGACTTTTCTTTACACTTGGGTAATGACACGGCGAGTGTTTGCAATAGTTCGACTCCTGGAACCTCAGGCTTTATTACAACCAAGAATGGCGATCAAGACCTCTCGTCCATCTTCTTTTGGCTTTTCGAAAGCAAGAATGAGCCAAGCACAGATCCTTTAATTCTTTGGATGACTGGGTATGCTGACCAATATCTTACACGTCATTTCATCTAACATGTCGTTCTTTCACAGTGGACCCGGTGCGTCGTCTGTTGGTTACGGTCACTTGATGGAACTCGGACCTTGCCGCATTTCTCCCGATGGAGGTTATACAGTTGAGAACAACTTCGGCTGGAATACCAATGCCACTTTGCTATTTGTCGAGTTAGTAGCCAGATCGACCATACGTTGCTGTACAGCCTGTTCATGCTAAAACTCACTCAAGCCAGCCCATAAGTGTAGGTTATTCACATGGTCAGCGTATCCCTAACGGCCTTGTCGAAGCCTCCGAAATGATGGACCAATTCCTCCGTCAGTTCATGATTGCCTATCCCGAGCTTGCTGATCGAGATTTTTATATCGCTGGCGAATCCTACGGGGGTTCATGGGTTCCTGCTCTGGCAGCCACGATACTCCGGTCGCAAGACAGTTCTCCCGACAGCGATGAGCGCTTGCAACTTCAGCAGGAGAGTGATCACATAGTCGCAGTTCCCCTCAAATCACTGCCTAACAAACCAAGAATCAACTTGAAGGGTGTAATGATAGGCAACGGTCTTATTCGTCGCTCGATACAGAACATCGGTTTCTTCGAAACGGTCTGCTCAGGGCCTGACAGTCTCTTCAACAGCTCCCAATGCCAAGAGTGGGCGCCCCGAGCTATGTGGTGTGAGACTCATCTCAGCATCTGCGAAACCGAAGGGATGGACTCTGCAGCGTGCAAAGACGCAGAAGTCAAGTGCAGCGCTATTGGCGATTTCGTGGTCAACGACATGCATCGGAACCCATACGACTTTCGACAACACTGCGAAGACCCGGAAACCTGCTACTCGGAGATGGAGTATATCAACGAATACCTAAATCGCACCGACATCAAAGCAGCTCTTGGTGTTCCACAGAATGTATCGTTCCAGGGAATCTCATTCGATGTTCTGAAGCAATGGGAAAAAGTGGGTGATCTATGGCGATCGAGCGACGAATACGTGAACTATCTACTGGAATCCGTGAGTTTTCCCCCGTCCTTTAACAGGATAGTCCTTTGACACCTCTTGGCTCAGAATATCCGCGTCTTGATCTACGTGGGCGACAAGGACTTGTATTGCAATGCTGCGGGCATGCGGCTACTTGTGGATCGCGGTCTGTATTGGCATGGGCAGCCATTTCTCCGCTTCAGGGAGTTGTCGCCTTGGTATGTGGGATCGAAGCAAGCTGGTCGATGGAAGTCGTTTGGACCTCTCACATATGCTGAGATTACAGATGCTGGACATATGTCTCCGTTTGATAAGCCACAAGAAGCACTTACCTTGATCAATTCGTGGATCCAGGGTGGCCTGCCGGTTGCTTGAATAGTGTCAAATTTGAAGACGACAAAGTCTGTATAGACGAATTCTAACAACTGAACATTAATTAAGATTATAATCGAAACTGCTATGGCCCTGACCTAGGTCTGATTTTTAATAAACATAAAATGCTGTTATGCCAGAGCTATCCTCTTGGCAGCACTACTGTTGGGTTTCCTCGATGTTAAGTGATTGCAATATGTTTATCATCTCGTTACTCGTTACATGTTCTGGATTGATAGCTGTGAGAATTATACGCAACCAGTTAATAGCAACGGGCCACCCAATCCTTGAAGACTCTCTAAGAAGGCGCTCTTGTTGACCACTTTAGGACAGGTTAGATTAGATAGCCGACCGCCGGATGAATTGGCAGATCAGATAAGGCGTTGGAGAACTACTATTTCTCTGTTATATCTGATTGATCAGAATGATTACAGGTGCTCTATTTTGTGCTATTCATTCTCGGCCCTGACCTATAGCCCTGGTGTCTTGGATCAGCATTGGTTTGTTCTCCTGATTGTTTGCCACGCTTGCTCATCTGCTTCCAAGATGAAGCCGACGGAAGTCCTGATGTAAGTGAAAGGAGTAATATCTTCCTGAACAGAATTTAACTCGCATGTTTTTAGTTGGGTCTTCACAACAAACGTCATTTTATACATACTTGCCAGCGTATATCTCTTGTGCTACAGGCGAAAAGTGCCATGTAGTCGTCGCTGGGGTAGGGCCACCGCTACAACATTCGTAAGCTACACAATTGATCATTCTCTCGTTACGAAGCTAACCTTTGATTCAGGTAACAAATATTGGCCTCGTTTCTGCTAATGTGTTAGCCTACCTGAGAGGAGTGCATCATGTGCAAGGCCTATACCCGTCGTCCTCCCAAGCAGCCTTATTTCTTGGTGGTGCTGTTGCGTCGACACTTTCCCTTTTGTTGATCGTCGTTGATCAGCCCTCTACACCACAAGCTTTACACGAGCTAGTATCGTGTATCATCTGGACCTTATTATTGACTCTATCATCTACCTACTGCTGGGTTAATGTTGTACTTCCAGCCCTGTATCTTGCTTCGTTGATTGCATCTCTTGGTGCCTCACGACCATCCTCTCTGTCAGAAGATGCCAAACATCCTCTCACAAAGACAGAATTCTTGTCAACAACTACACTATCGTGGCTGGATAACCTGATTAGTCTGGCAGCTACTGGGACACTATCTAGCGACGACACGTGGCCTGTGGATGACAGGCTATCTGTCCGATACACTCTCAAACAGAATGGATTGCAGCCACACAAGCTGCAACACAGTCTTTCATCTGGACTCTTATCAATGCTTGGTCGCACTTTTCGATCTGATCTGATCTCAAGTTCGGCTCTCGCTCTTCTCAATGTGGCATCCGCATTAATACAGCCATTCTTCCTTCAGTCTCTTCTCAGAAACAACGACATGCTCTCAGTCGCCGGACTGTTTGGGGCGAGCATGATAGCTGGTGTTTCAGAAGCTCACATGAAGTTACTCTTGAGCAAGATCGGAATCCAACTACGTTCAGCTCTAGCCGCGTTGATCGGCGATAAATGTATCTCAACCACCAGCCGCAACTCTTCGATAGCCGATCCCGCTGTCTTGATCGAAGTTGATACAACCAAAGTCTTTGAGCTCATTGAGCAATTCCACATGCTTTGGATGGTTCCATTACAAGCAAGCATCAGTGTAATTGCTTTAATGTTTCTGCTTGGTTGGCAAAGCGTCTTGGCCGGATTTTTGTCACCGGTAATGATCCTCGAGCAAGCTGACTCCCTGATTTCGATATGCTAACACTCTTGTCTTAACAGCTCATAATTTTACCTATTTTGACCTTGACCACAACTCACATCTCCCGACACCTGGGGCTTGTCATGCAAGCAAAAGATGCTACAGTCGCTCTTACAACACAAGTCCTCAAACAAGTCAAACAAATCAAGCTCAGCGCATTAGAGTCCATTTTCGAACGGAGAATCGCAGAGAAGCGATCTGAGGAGATGCGAAGAATGAAGGCCGTAGCCTATCTTAACGCGACTATGGTGTTTCTAGTCTACGTCTTGCCACCCGCCCTCATCTCCATCACTTTTGGTGTAGCCGTTATTCTTGGGCGTTCCCTGTCAAGCGATGTGATTTTCCCAGCCCTCGCGTTCTCTTTCAGCATTACTAGAGCAGTCTCGCAGCTACCTCGCCTTGTTATGTTGTATCAAGGAGCTCAGATCTCTTTCGGTCGCATCAGAGATTTCCTGCGCAGCACGCCTGTCGCGAATAGCATACCCTTGTCGAGCACAGAGTCGGAAGACTTCCCTGAGTTTATCATGCGAAACTGCGATATTAGTCCTCCAGGATCACAAGACCCGGGTCAAGCGATTCTACGAGATTGTAACATGGAAGCTACTTCAGATTGCTTACTCGTCATTTCAGGAGCCGTTGGATCTGGCAAAACAACATTAATACGTTCAATCATTGGAGAGACAAGGCCTATGCGCGGTGAGATCTTGGTACATGATCGAGCGGCATATGCACCTCAAAAGCCCTTCCTGATGAGTGGAACAATACGCGAGAATATCCTCTTTGGTCTCCCATTTGATAGTCCGTTCTATCAACTTGTTCTCGATGCTGTTTCACTTCGCTCGGACCTATCAAGTCTACCTGATGGCGACGCAACGATACTAGGAGGGACGGGCGCCGCACTTTCTGGTGGTCAAAAAAGTCGCGTGAGCATTGCTCGGGCCATCTATTCACGACGAAAGGTCTTGGTCTTTGATGATCCACTGGCCGCTCTCGATGTCAAAGTACAATCGCAACTCATTTCCCAAGTTTTCGGACCTCGAGGCATCCTGAAAGGGTCGTTACGCATTGTCGTGACGTCGTCACCAGGGCTGATGTCAGTTGCTGACAAGCTGTACGCGATTGAGAACGGAACCGTATCTGTTCTGATGTCAACACAATCCCAGCAGCCAACAAGCAACGATACTGAAGCTTCTGAATCGAGAGACCTGCTCAATACAGAACAGCAGCAACTTGTATTGGCAAACTATGGTTCCATCAAGTCTAGCATATCCGTCCAAATCCCGCCCAGTCGACAGGATGTTGGCACAGAACGTGCGCCTCTTCTTCAAAAGACAAGTTCAACCGCCCAAGTAACAGATATAGGAACAGCACCGGTTACTTTCGAGACATATCTCAGATTCCTCAAACTCGCAAAGCACGGTGGCTGGTTCCTTGTGCTACTTGCTGCTGCTGCATCCAAGTTTTTGGATATCATCGCCGTTTACTATCTCAAACTATCCAGCGAAGAATTCGAAAGCCAAGGACATTCTATCAAGCTCATCCACTACTCCATCTGCGCTGTGGTTGGAGGTTCTTTATCCGCCGTCTTCGTCCTCATCGCCTTCTTAGCCTGCGTCATCCCAGCATCACTTTCCATTCACGCCCAGCTCACAAAGGGGGTTATGGAAAGCAAGTTCTCCTTTTTCGACACGACTAGCCTTGGCCAGATCCTCAACCGCTTCACTAACGACATCAACAAGATCGACAATACAGTAAACAGTGGCTTGATCAGTATCGTGGCATTGTGCGTCACCGCTGCGTCGTCCGTTCTTGTGGTAGTGGCTGTGGCGCCTCTAAGCCTACTCTATCTGGTTCCTATCGGTATGGTTTATCTCATGATACAATCGTATTATTTGCATGCTTGCAGACAACTACGGCGCCTTGACAATCTGGCTCGAGCACCTATACTGAACCAAGCTGCCGAGATTCAAGCTGGAGCGCCTGTCATCTTGATCTTCAATCAAGTTTCCGCCTTTCAAGATCGGTTACGGGACTTGATTGATGATCATATCCGCGTTTGGCTCCCTTTTGTCTCTTTGATTCCTTGGCTGACTCTCAGGCTTCAGCTTCTCTCAAGGTAAAGCCGTCTCTACTCTCAGAATCCCTGCTCATCGACACTTCAATAATACTAACAAAAATTATGTAGCATTATCCAGCTTCTATCGGCTGTCCTTTTGCTCTGGCTCAAGACCCCATCAAGTACACTGGGCTTAGCCATGAACTTTCTCATTCAGATCACGGGGCAGCTTACCAGCTTCGTCCAAATGCGCGCCACATTGGAAGCAGATATAATTTCTGTCGAGAGGGTCTGGTCCTATGCTGCCAACCCGTCAGAGAGCTTTCCAGAACGAGAGCGGATTCCAGCCTCAACTTGGCCAGACGTGCCAATCATCAGTTTCCAGTCTTACAGCGCATCTTACAAACCCGGTGATCGACCTTGCTTGCGCAATCTGAACTTCTCCGTCAGTGCTGGGGAACACGTTGCTGTTGTCGGGCGCACAGGCGCAGGCAAGTCGTCTCTCACCCTTGCTCTACTTCGTGCACTTGATCAAAATGGTCCCCAGAGTGGGAGAATAACCATCGACAATCTCGACATAGCTAGCCTGAGCCTAACAAATCTGCGGAAGCGCATCACATTCATGCCTCAGGAACCAGGAATCTTCGCTGGCACAATCAGGGAAAATCTCGACTTGGAAGGGAATCATACTGACAAGGAGCTACGAAAGGCATTAGATATCAGCAAAATGAGCCGATTCCTCAGCCTGAAACCCGGTCAAGATCTCCTGAATTATACAGTGGCTGGATCGGGGTATGTCTGATTCATTTACGCGAAAAGGACATATGTTAACGGCAAGTTTCCAGATCAAACCTATCAAGCGGACAGGTTCAACTTTTAGCGCTCACACGAGCTATTCTTGCCAAGGACAGTAACATTCTTATCTTGGATGAAGGTAGGTTCGCATGCAATTTTCTTCCAGTCACTTCTCTCAACTTGATGGATACTAACTTCGCTACCAAGCCACGGCTGCAATGGACCAATCGACAACTACTGTCGTTGATGAAGTAATACATCAAAGGTTTAAGAATCATACCATCCTCGCAATTACACATGATATCAAATCAGCCGTAAGTGATTAGGATAACTCTCTCTCATCTGCAATATGTTGCTTACTCCCATGTCCTAGATCAAATATGACAAAATTCTTGTCTTGCATGAGGGTTGTGTGGCAGAATATGATACTCCTGCAGTTTTGCTGCAGAATAAGTCGTCTATTTTCTCGAATCTAGTGGCGGAGACTTAAAGTAACACGATGGATAACAAGAGCTGAAGCTTAAGTGTTGACTTCGTAAAAGGTCTTATTAAAGTTTTTATATATCTACTATTATAGAAAGAGTTTATAGT
>JABEXW010000043.1:0-34361 GCA_013266185.1 Fusarium sarcochroum | reverse complement strand
ATATTATATTTAGTATAGCATAGTAGATACTTTAGGATATATGAATTAATATTTGGTTGATCTTGCGTCCCATGTTTTATTTTCCCCCGAGGCCAATTAGATAATCGCCCTCTCGGCTTTGAACTAAACTCCACCATCTTTCACCCATCGTCATTCTTCTTCAGCTCAACCGGCGCTTCTCTTCCACCACTGCCAATTGATCAATCGCACACCTCAGAATCTTATCGTAGTAACCCGCCAATCACCATGATCTGCAACACTTGTCGCCGCGCAGCGATGCGCACCGCTCGTATCCCTCTACGAACCCTTATCCGCGCTGCTCCTACTTCTACAACCCTCACCTCCCGCCTATCAACACCAACAACGCCAGCCCGTCGTTTCCTCTCAACTTCTACTCCTCGCCTCTCAGTCGCCGTCGAAGAGGAGCCCGATCTCCCTTCCATGACCCCCGCCGAATCCGCCATCGCAGAAATCCTCTCCGAGAAGCTCAACCCCACCGAACTACTCGTCCAAGACGTCTCGGGCGGCTGCGGGAGCATGTACGCTATCGACATCACCTCACCCGCCTTCAAGGGCCAGACAATCCTCAAGCAGCAGCGCATGGTCAACGCCGCCCTCGGCGATCTCGTCAAGGGTTGGCACGGCGTTCAGATCAGGACAAAGGTGCCTCCTCAGGCTTGAGCGGACTGAACAAGCCATTGAGCCAGGAAAACAATCACTTTATGCATGTATGACAGAGAAAATCAGTGGGGATACAGCCAGAGGACAGAATTGTACGACTATGGTAATTGAGAGCGAATGCTAGAGGTCAAGACGTCATGATCGGGAAGAGACTACATATTGTAATTACAAAAAAGATTCGGATTTTTACGGGGAACCACAGCGCCAACACGACACAGTTGAGCTTTGCATTGACAGGCAGTTGCGTAAAAGGAGGGAACAGATATATGTACAACAGAATTGCGCTCTATCATGGGGAGCAAAGGATAACAAAGTCAACTTTACTCATTGCTGAAAGTAGCCCTCGCTTTGACCAAGTCAATTCAACCCACCGCTAGTTACTCAGAGTAACTGAACAAGTCGTCTTTTCGACATCACTGCATCACAAAACTCACGAAATTGGTACTCAATAAATAAAATTGGATATTGAACTGATTGAAACTAATCCAGTAATTGACCATACGCCTCATACATTCCGCCCACTATCTATCGTCTTTCATTTCTATTTGTCTTTATGACATGACATAAACCATGAGCAACATAAATCGCCTCTTAAAAAAACACTGGGAGATACTCCCAATTTATATGACCTCCTCAATCGGCTTTCTTCTCCTCTACTGCTGAAGGTACTTGAGAATCTGCTCCCGCTCCTCAACGGGCATAACTCTCAGTACCTCACGCACACCAGTCCATCCAGCCTTGGCGTGGCCTCGGACAACGCTGGCAACCTCGGCTGCCAACACCTCAGACTTAAGTGTCTCAACCTTCTCGCTGATGGACTTGCGCTCAGTCTCATACCACTCAGTAACCGCCTGGTCATCGTTCTCCCAATCGACAATGCCCGACCAGCTGCGGAGAAGGTGCAGGTACCTGTCACGAGTCTCCGTGTTTTTGGTAGCAGTCTGGCTGTGCGAAGTGCTGATGATGGTGGAAGTCATGCGGCGCAGGATGTACTCCTCGTTGAGACGGCGGCGAAGACGCCAGTAGAAGAAGCGTCGGGCGTTGGTCCACTCAAGAACATCACGGATGACACCCTTGGCCTTCATGCGGCCGGCACGATCGTGAAGGTCGGCGAACTGCACAGCAATCTGGGCGTAGACAGGCAGCAGCTCCTTCTCACGGATGGCCATCTTCTTCTTAATCTCATCGGTCTCTTCCGTGGACAGGCTGGTGTCCTCGAGCTGCTTCTGGAGACCAGCATAGGTAGGGTCCATGCGGGCCATAGTCTTGACCTGCTTGTCCTTGCGGTACTTGATACCAACGATACCCTCAGGCTCAAGGACACCACCGCGGGCCTCAACGTCGGCGTACATCTCCATGGCGGTAGAGTTGATAGTAGGGTCGACAACGACCCAAGATCCACCACGAAGCTCACCGAAGGGAGGGATGTAGATGAAGATGGGCTGCTCGTACTTGACGAGGGCATCGACGATGAAAGAACCGTACTTGAGGACCTCGTTGTACATATCGCGCTGGCCACCAGAGAAACCACGCCAGTTGGCAAGAATCATCAGAGGAAGCTGCTCACCGTTGTTGAAGTCGTTGATAGCCTGGGCAGTCTTGAAGGCAGAGTTGGGGTACCAGACACCACCAGCCTCATTGCTGACCTGCTCGATAGAGTCAGGGTTGGCAGGGTCAGCAGGAGTGATGTTCTCTACTGATCGGACCTCGACAGCGATGACACCCATGGGGATACCACCAAGACGAGCACGACCAACAACCACAGTCTTGGCCCAGCCACCGAGAGCCTCCACGAAGGAGTCCTTGTCGAAGAGACCAGACTCGAATCCGTTCTCACCCTCGCGACCGCCAATCATCCACCGGACATCGTAAGGCTGCTTCTGGGGAGGGAAGTAGGTGACATCACGGTTCCAGTCATCAACGCTAGGGCTGACAGGAACAGGGCTGTTGCGCTTCTCAGGAACGAACGACATCCACTCGACGATCTTGGAGACACCGGCAAAGTCGTCGTTGGCAGTCATGTGAGAGACACCGTTGCGGTACATGATCTGGGTGCCACCAAGCTGAAGGTTAGAGGTATACACCTCACGACCAAGCAGGTTGTTAAGAGCAGGGGCACCAGTCAGGATGATGGGCTGGCCCTCAATCTGGACAGCACGCTGACCAAGGCGGACAAGGTAAGCACCAATACCGACGGATCGGCAGGTCACCAGGGTCACGGTGAAGATGTCGTTGTAAGCTCGGCTGGTGGCACCAGCAATGAGACCAGAGCCTCTCAAGGACTCGACACCCAGACCCTCCTCCTTACCGATGACAGTGACAATCTTGTGTCGCTTCTCACCATCCTCGGAGACCTCCTCAGTGATGACGTCCTTCTCGAAGCGAGCCTTGGTCTCCTCATCGAGGTAAAGGTACTTGAAGCCTGTATCCTGCTTCTCGGGGTTGTTCCAGGCAACCTTGAAGTGGCCCATAAGGCTGTCGGCAAGACCAAGACGGGCACCAGAGTTGGCAGACAAGTAGATACGGGGGATACCCAGCTTGCGAGCCAGTTCTGTACACTTGTGGAAGAAATCGTCTTCCTTGGGACCGAACGAGCCGATCTTATAGGTGATATCGTTGGCAATGACGATGAAACGTCGGCCGTTGGGGTACTCAGGGGTGCGGGCGCGGAAGATCCAACCAACCATACCGCAAGTGTTAGTACCAGGCTCACGGTTCACCTCATCAAGACTGTCCTTGTCGTCAAGAACAAGCTCGGTAAAGTTGATGCAGTCACCAATCTTGGGCTGCTGGGAAGCCAGGCTAGGCTGAGCCTTGACGGCCTTGTTCCACGAGTTCTGAATAGCCTGTCGGAACAGTTCAGGGAAGTCGTAGACGTACTGAGTACCCATGAGATGGGCCTTGTAACGCTTAGGCTGAAGCCAGTTCTTGGTGGCATAGGGGGTAGAGACGGGCATCAGATGCATAGGACCCTTCTCGTGGGTACCGCCAATGCTGTGGAAGACCCACTGTCCCTTCTCGGACTTGCGCTCGGCGTACATATCGACATCAACAACGTAACCAGAGGTGTTGGTGATAACGACACGCAGGGGGTAGGGAGCACCGGTCTCGGGATCCGTGCAAATAATGCGGATCTCGACCTGAGCGATACGGAGGCGCCAAGCACGAATACCGAATCGGTCAAGGAAGCCCTGAAGACTCTCCTCAACCTCCTTAGGCTCGAGCTGGAACACAGGAGAGAAGTTGATAAAGACCTGGTTCAAATCAGAGTTGTTGTTGCCGATGATCTCTAGAGCGTCGAAGATATCGTTGACAACGCGGTCAGCCTCGGAGATAAGGTACTCAGCAGTAGGGATCTCATCTCGGAGACGGCCAGGTCGAATGACAGCACGGGTGAAGTATCGCTTGTCCATGTCCACATTCTTGCCAATACCCTCGTAAACGTGGATGCTCTTGTTCTCAGTGAAGACAGGCTTGATGTGGAACTTGGACAGACGGGCAAGCTCAAGCTGGAAAGCAGTAGCGGGCTCGCTGTGACGGATACTGTCATCTTCCTTGTACTCAGGGCCACGGAAAGTGTAGTAACCGGGGTAAGAGCCGTCGCTGTGACCGCAGATGAAAGTCAGACGACGCACACCACGGGCAAGGAGCTCGTCCTTGAACTGCTCGACGATGGGGAGAATGTCCTCGAGGGCCTCACGATCGTCACGGCTCTCGAGATCGCGGATGGCAACGTTGATGACAGCAGAGAGTTCCTCCTCGTTGTGCTTGGCCTGGGTAGTAGGCTTGCGCTTGCCAGTCAGGTCAGGAATAAGACCAGGGGTGCTCTTCTTCTTCTGCTTCTGCTCGAGAGCAAGAGCCTCAAGGGCCTTAGAAATCAAGTCCTCGGCATCGTCGATGTACTTGCAAGGAACGATGACACCCTTGCGGGTAGGCTCATCCTCCCACTTGTGGGTGAGATAAGACATGTCGCTGATCGAGTGGATTCGCTTAAAATTGAACTCGCCTCCGCTGGGGGTAGCAGGGGTGGAGGGGGCAGCAGACTGCAAAGGAAGGCCATACTCGGACTGACCAAGCTTGCGGAGCTGGAAGTCCCAGGAGACGAACTGAGGAGCGTCGTTCTCGTCTTGGTGGTACTCAATCTGCTTGAGGATGTACGCACGGTAGGCTCGGCGGACGTAAACCTCAAGAGAAGCCAGAGACACCCAAGGGTCATCGTGAGCGAAGAACATAGTCAAGACGTCAAAGACAGTGTACTTGGAGTCAACGACCTCCTTGATGATTTCGAGGCTAGGCTCTCGGTGGTCCCAACCAGTCTCGCCATATCGCGACTCGACCACAGACGAGCGCAGAATGTGCTCCATCTGGGCAGTTCGCTCCTCGAGGGAAGGAAGAGCACATTGAATCATGATCTCACGAGCCTTGAGGGAAACCTTGGAAGTAGGACGCGATTGAAGCTCAGTGAGCAGGCGAAGGGTCTCCCGGAGGTTCTTAGCGATGGTGCCAGCCTTAGGCTTGTTAGGGCGGTACTCCTCAAGGATGGCCAAAATAAGAGAGCTCTTGGAGCTGACGCGGCTATGAGACAGAACAGTGTGAACAACCTTCATGATGTCGTCTTTATGCTGGTCACGCAGTTGGAGAACAACAGGTTCCTCCTGGGGTTGGTTCATGAAGAGGTTCTCAACCTCCCAGTACTGCTCCAAAAGTCCCTTGATGACGCTCAGCTCTCGGCTCTTCTGGCCCTCAGCATACATATCGATAACCTCAGTAAGAGGGGCGAGCGTAGTCTTGAGGATGTCGACGTCACCAGCATCGACATTGTCCTCGAGGAACTTGTGGAAAGCCTTACCAAGAGCCTTGGCAGGGAACTCGGCATGTCGAGACTTGCTGCGCTCAACGATCTGGGTGAACTGAGCATCAAGCTTCTGGGGCATACGGGAGTGAAGGGCAGAGAATTGAGCGTTCCACTCGCTATAAGGCAGCTCAGTGTCACGGAGAACCTCAATCAGCTCCCTGAGGGTGGTGGCCATGATGACCGAGTTGTCGTAACCCAGAAGGATGTTGTGGAGGATGTTATAAAGGAGGGAGAAGCGCTGGGCGGGCTTGGCACCAACAACGACAGCATTACCGTATGCGGGAAGCTTGTCAACGAAAGCCTGAGCCTGCTTCACACGACTAGGGTCGTCAAGAGCGAGGATACCCAGGATATCACCAGCCTCGAGGGTAGCACCAGGCTGCTTAATGAGCTGAACAATACCATCTTCTTGAGCAACAAGAGGCATGTACATCTTCATGACCTCGACCTCGGCAAAGGCCTGACCGGCGCGAACATGGGAACCGTTCTCGACAGAGTACTTGACAAGTTTACCAGGAGAGGGAGATCGAAGTTGAGTAGGGTCGTTCTCCTGCTCGAGCAAGCAGGTCTTGCTGTCGACAGACAGACGGGTAGCGCCAACCTCTTCCTTCCAGTAGACGTTGTGGCTTCGTCCGTCAAGCAGAACAAGGAGACCACCATCGCTCAGAGAACGGACACCAATGGAGCACTTGGAACCATTGATGAAAAGGTGGTAACTGTCAGAGCTGGAGCGGGTGGCCGTGAACTTGTAACGGTAACCCTCGTAAATGAAGTCGATGGTGAAAACCGTCTTGAGAACGTCCTTGGAGGGCACCTGACCCTTCTCAAGGCCTGCCCGGTACTCGGCCATGCAGGCCTCGCTGGCAATGTGAGCCTTGGTGACGGCACCACAGACAACAGCAAGCATGGTCTCAGGTCGCTCGGCAGTAAGACGCTTAGAGATGAGCTCGTCCAGCCAACCAGTGGAGATGGTGTTGTCCTCGAAAGCCTCAGTCTCGAGAAGCTTGATGAGATACTCGATGGTGGTTCGGAAATCACCACGAATGCTCAGCTCCTTAAGAGCCATGACCATGTGTTTCCGCGAGGCAGAACGGTTCTCGCCATAGGCGAAAATGTGACCGAACTGGCTGTCGGAGAAACTGTGAATACCACCCTGAGAACTGACGGAGAAGTAACCCCAAACGTTGGAGCTACTCCTGAAGTTGAGCTCGTGCATCACACCGTTGGAAGGCTTGAAGCCCTCACCGGGATCCTCAGAAGTAATTCGGCAAGCGGTGGTGTGCCCCTTGGGCTGGGGTCGTCGCTGGCTCATAGAAGTGCCCTCGTTCTTGAACTCAAAGTCGATCTCGCTAGATGTCTTGGGGTCGACACCATACAAGAGTCGAATGTCACGGATTCTGTGGAGAGGGATACCCATGGCAATCTGAAGCTGGGCAGCGGGCAGGTTGACACCACTGACCATCTCAGTGGTAGGATGCTCGACCTGGAGACGGGGGTTGAGCTCCAAGAAGTAGAACTTGTCGTCGGCGTGGGAGTAGAGGTACTCAACGGTACCGGCAGAGACGTAACCGACGAGCCTACCGAGACGAACAGCGGCATCCTCCATAGCCTTGAACGTATGGGCCTTCGCAATGGTGACGGGAGCCTCCTCGATAATCTTCTGATGACGTCGCTGAACGGAACAATCTCGACCGAAGAGGGAGATGTTGTTTCCGTACTGATCAGCAAGCAGCTGGACCTCGAGATGTCGAGCGTTGCCGGCGAGCTTCATGATGAAGATGGGAGAACCAGGAATTTCGCTGGCGGCGGCCTTGTAGAGAGCTTCAAAGCCTTCCTCCTCGGTAGCCTTTCGGATACCCTTACCACCACCACCCTCAGACGCCTTGATCATGACAGGGAAACCAATTTCCTTGGCCTTCTCAAGACCCTCTTCCCATGATGTTACGCATCCCTTCGCGTAGATATCATCGGCAACGGTGACGATGCCATGGTCGTCGACGGCGACATCGTCGACGCCTGTTCCTGACCAAGGAATACAGGGCACTTCGGCGTGCTGTGCTACGATTGTGGAGGAAATCTTGTCACCCAGTGATCGCATGGCGGATCCAGGGGGACCGATGAAGACGATCTTATTGGGGGAGGCGGCCAGCGACTCTGGCAACTTTGGGTTTTCCGAGGCATGACCCCTAAATTCATTGTTAGCCCATGTGTATAGAATCGCATCGTACGAATGCTTCGAGGAGCGAACTCACCATCCAGCCCACACGGCATGGACGTTCATACGCTCGGCAATATCAACAATCAGCTCGACGTTGGCATAGTTGTGGTTGTTAGTTCCACCGGGAACTTCGACGTAGTGGTCGGCCATTCGGATGTACTCTGCGTTGGCCTGCAGATCTTCGGGGGTAGCCATCACAGTGAAGTGAATGGCTCGCTCGTCGCCGAACGTCTCGTAGGCCCATTTTCGGACTGATCGAATCTCCTTGACGGCGGCGATACCGTTGTTGGCAATCAGAACCTGCAAAACAAAGTCCCGTCAGCAAAACCATCACCACTATTGCAAAAGGCCAGTATTGGCGGGGTAAATGGGATTGATCTAGATTCCACTCCAATGCTGCCAGATTTCGTAGGGGGGAAGTATTCTTACGTTGGTGATGACAGTGTGACCGTCATTTTGGCCAACAAAGTCTTTGACCTTGCTCGGGGGAGCATTCTCCAATCGGTTGCCGCCGATGAAGTGGTCTGCGATATCGAACTTCTCTGCATACGACGCCTTGCCATTGACATAGGGCACCGACCGCCCATTGGCACCTTCTTGGGCACCAGCTGAGATCTCAGTCATGGCTGCTGCGTTGTGTGTGTAAAAAGAGAAAAAGAGGAGAAGAGGAGGCGGAGAGGATTATGGGAGGTCGAAGGTTCGAAAGGAGAACTTTGATGAGTTTAGTCGTTCTCACTCAGGTCGTCATGAGCCGGTCAAAGTGGCGGGCAGGAACGGCAGGGGTAGCTCCGGCCGAGAAAAAAAACCACCTGCTGCGCTGTTGGGGATGAGAGTCCCAAGTATGGTATAGGCGCTAAAAATACAGAAGGGTGAAGAGGAATTAAGATGAGGTGGATAGGAGGTCAAGGAAGACGTGTACTGGCGAGGAGGTCCAGATAATTATATGATGAGAACAAGGATTTATTCTTGTTCGTCTTCCTTATTCCACGAAAATTGAAGAGAGAGGCACAGAGATCATAAAAGGAAGAAGTCTTCAAGAAAAACGGATGTGGGAAACCTGAGCCCAAGTACAAAAAGAAACTATTGGAAGCTTGGGATGTACAATTCAATGGATCTGCAAGACTCTCCACTCCATTTTTCCCCTTGCGGGTTGTTGGCCTGCTACTGTTGACTGCTGTTGGCTGGTGGCAAGCCTCTCTCGGCAGCTGGCGGGGAAGAGAAACGTGGGAAAACTAGAACTGTTGGGAGACAAGCCGGCCTGGGCGTAAACCGAGCAAGGGGCCGGGGTGTTTTAGTAGGGACACTTAACCAGTGAGTGCGGTACGGGAAGCTTTTCGGTGGTTCCACGCCCCAATGGAAAAAAAAATATCTAGCTGTAGAGGTGGAGTTTCTTTGTTCCAAGTCGGCTCTGAGAAGACCCGGAATGTCAAGGAGGGGGGGCCGTTCAGGGTCCATAGGCATGGGTGAGGTGAGATGAAAGGTTGAGGGGCCGGTATTTTTCGCTGTGGGTGGAGGTGGGGGGCCCGTACCTAAGGTAACTTTTTGGGCCCAGCACTGGTAAACGCTCAGGCACCCGACATCTTCCCAGCACAAGCCAAGGCGGCTCCGGGGAGCGATTGATGGGGAGGGGCAGAAAGCATGGGTAATGCCATTTAGTAGGGGGCGCATTGGTCTGGGGCTTAGGGATGGTTGAGAAGGGCAGATGGATACGGAGACCGAACGACGCTCCGGAATCCGCATCGGAAGCCGGATCTGATCATGTAGTACAAGGAGATCTAATACCAATTCCAAGATGTTTGTTTGATGACGGTAGAGGTTGGCCAATTCAACGGGTTCCTGTACCGAGACAACAGGGTGGTAAGCTGACGGCTTCCTCAGGGCTCGACTGACTGTGTAAGTGATAGCTCACAGAAGTCATTCTACACTTGGTATTAACAACATGCACATGAGATCACAAACCAAATCTTGATTCTATATTGCTACGTGAATCATGAAGCATTTGGAGTATCATTGAGTCAGCAGCCATAATCAGCTTCCCAATTCTAACCTTCGAATGCATATACTCATCTGATATTGCTAACATATTCGGAACCCGACCACCAGTCCACACCATCATGAGACATCTACGCAGTAGATAAATCTCGATTATAGACATCCATTTCCAGCATTCATAAAATCTTATATCAGCCACAGTACAATCATCCCGTCAATCTCATACAAAACAATACCAAACATCCCTTCTCATACCTCCATGCCAGCCTCGTACTTCACACTCACTCAATCACTACAAGGCTGACATCTATCTACATATATACACCCCTGTCCATCCATATCTAAACTCAAACTAGCATCCCATATCTCCAAAAATTAAAGCCACAAACGCAAGCCGCATGTTGGGAACCAGTCGGGAGCCAGGGATTCCTGATCGCGGCGTTGAGACTGCATCTCTAAACTCCAACGCTTTTTTTTTAAGTGACGTCTTCCGGTTTATTTCTTCCTGTGATCCGGATACCGTTGACCTGGGCTTTACCGAGCGGGAGCGAGCGAGCACGGGAGAGATCCAAGGACAAGGGGTCTTGCGAGTGCAAGTGCTGTTATAGGAACCGTGAGTGATCAATGCAGATTGTCTCAGTCTCCTTAGGCATCAAGATCAACACCAGCTACTTCAAAATTAACAGGCTTAGTTAGCAGATAGATCATCTTGGTGAAACTATTCCCAATGACTATCTTGACCTCATTCTTCAAGCCTCGTCACATCAACCAAGACAATCTAACCTCCACTTCCCTCGATGATTTCAAGCCCAAACACCCCTGTCTTGGCATCTCATCTCCAGATTCGAGCTTATCTTCCCCAGCATTTCACTGCTGATATCACACTCTCGAATTCGTCATCTCGATACCTTCAACAACCCTCCCTTCACCTTTCATTTCATCCATCACCTTTGACGGGCCCCCACTTCCCACTAGCGCCCTACCTTATTTCTCCCACGCCCCCAAGGAGGGAATAAAAAAAAGGGCCCTCCCCAATTGTTGAGTTCCCCAATCCTTGACAGCCTCTTGGCCAATTAAACAACTTCCTTTTTTTTCGGGGTTTAGTTATTCAATCTTGAGCCGCAGCCTCGCAACCCGCGGCCATCCTCCGAATCCCCAACATTGCGGAATGCCGGCATCTTTTTTTTTCCTCTGCTAGATCTTTGGGTTTCAGGAGTTGACTGAGTAGCCGGAGGACCAGCGGAGCCGAAGCTCGGCGATACGTACGTATGTGTAGGTTGCATACCTCACATACTTTTTTTGGCTGTTGAGTTGTAACGGTTTAGGTAGATTGCGTTGGATGTCTTGATATGTTGATGCCGATCTCGTTTTTTCTTGGCGCTTGGCTATTGCACAAGATCCAACCCAAGATAATGCTCATCCTTAGTTGAGGATCTAGGTGCCAAGGTTGCATCCGTTGTTTCTAATCACTCTATCTCAGCTCAACACCCTCATCTCATCTCAACCGCATCTTGCTCATGATGAGAAGTTCGATGTTATGCTTTACCGGAACTCGTAATCACGAATTCGTAATCTACAAGCTGATGGCTATTCAATCCTATCATATCCATTATTGTAAAGACAGACACGATTGTCCTCGCCTATCACGTTTTTACTATTCACAATGCACAGAACCTTGCCATGATATCAATCAGTATGTATTGGGCGTATCGAGGCCAGGGATCTATCTCCAACTCCCCAGTCCTCGTACTAAGCTAAGATGTACTATCATACGCCTCCACAATCAGTATCTACACCTCCCTCCCCTCTACTCCAATGCACAAAGGAAAATATGTAATTCAAGATATAGCAGGCAAACTAGCCCGCGGGCCGTTTCCTCAGCCTTGTCAGACATCGTACGACTCCCCACTGATGTCCACCCTCCCCCGCGAGTAACCTTACTTCAGTGAGAAAAGTAGCCTCGCATCCCGTCTTCTCCAATATTACCCGCTCCTTTTTTGCAAGCCGTTTTAAAAAGACCATCCAAGTAACCTGCCCAGTCGATGACTCGCTTTTGGAGCGGTACACCCCCGTCTCTCCAGGCCCGGCTGGTATAGCATGTATGTGACTCGGACATACACCTGACCGGGCCCTCCCTTCTAGAAACACAAAAGAAAAATAAAATGCCATCCATGTCTTCATAACTTCCGTAAACCCCGGTGCCGAAATCCCATGTGTACCCAAAGAAGCAGCGATATTAGTAACGTTGTCTACCAGAGAACAAGAAGTGGAATTCCGTAACCATCCTCAACACCGTCTTCGCCGTCTTGTAAGCGCCTGCCGTAAAAGTATGCCGAACCTTCCCACCCCTTTGTAAAACGGATATCGATGGATGGGGTGAAATGCGACCAATTTGTGTGAACCGCTCGAACCGCTGTAAAGCAAAATCAAGTCAAAGAAATATGAACGACCTGGGATAGTCGTGAATTTTATGTAGTAGGATTGACTGTTTAATAAGTCTCTCCCAGGTCGCTTAGTTTCCTCTGTCCGGAGATGCTGGACCTCATGGTGTTGGCGCTGATTCGTCGGCCACCGCTCTGGCGCCGGCCAGCTGGCATAGGGATGCCGCTACCTTCGGCGGTGTATGTGCCTCTGCGGCTTGGGGTTCGAAATTCGCCTTCATCCTCTTCCTCTAGGTCAAGTTGACTAATACTGGCAGAGTGGCCGTGAACGGAGCCTCCCATGGATGAACGAGGTCGGCCCATGGGTGTTCGTGCTCCTGAAAGTGACGCCCGTGAGACAGGTCGTGGGATCATGTCGCCGGCAGTCCGTGAGGGTGGTCGAGCATAGGACGTGACGCTAGCACGTGAGCTTGGTCTGCTGATCTCCTCTGGGCCTCCACGGTTTGGCAGTGGTCCAAACGATAGCCGGCTGACCCCAGTCGTGCTAAGACGGGGCACGTGGCTGGGCTTGGTTGTAGACGCGGGAATATTGGTAGGTGTTGTGTCGTCGCCTGCTACTGAAGATGCGGCAGAGCCACCAGTGCGCTTACGAGAGCGAATCGTAACCGTCGCAGGCACGTTGTTGGCGCTGTAAACTGAAGTTCGAGGTGAAGCCCGAGGAGGCGTGCGGGTCGGCCCGGGAAGCTTAGATCGTGCAGAGTGCACACGAGCCTCGAGGCGCTGCATTTGCGCCGTGAGAGTTCGGATGTGGGTAAGCGAGTTAGAGGCGGGAAGCTTATGCGAAGCCGAGCGAGGTCCAACAGCACGGTGAGCAGGCGTACGCAATGTGCCGCCTGTCGAAATGCGGCTACCAGGTGCGCGAGTCGCCTTGGTGGGAGGCTTAGATCGAGGCTTGGGGGTGATGCTGTTGTCAGCCGAAGGCAGACGAGAGCGACCAGTTGTCCTGGAAAGAGCTGGGGTTCTCGTAGATGAGACCTTGGGCAGAGGAGCAGAGACGTCGGACATAGGGGGCGAAGGTGGATCGGGAAGCTCGGAAAGAGTATCGCCATCTGGTAGAGGCGACTTGGATTCGGGAGGCGTAGTGATAAGAGGAGAGCTGGCTGTAGAACCAGGGGAGGCAGGGTTGTCGAAAGTTGGCGACTCGAGGACAGACAGGTCGGTCGAGATGGTGGACAGGTGGCGAGACTCCTGTTTCTTGATCTTGTCTTGCAGAAGCTCGGCTTCAATCTTGAGGTCACCCAGTTCCTCACGCAGGCGCTGGGAGTCAATACGGAGATGTTC
Source organism: Fusarium sarcochroum (assembly GCA_013266185.1). Lineage (NCBI taxonomy): Eukaryota > Fungi > Ascomycota > Sordariomycetes > Hypocreales > Nectriaceae > Fusarium > Fusarium sarcochroum. The sequence continues at coordinate 20,893 of JABEXW010000043.1, read as the reverse complement.
ACGTTCCTGCTCGCCCATCTTGATCTCCTCCTCCATCATGACAGCTCGCTCGATCGCTTGGTTGTACTTGGATTCCATATCCTCCAGGGATGACGTGGTATTGCGCGCCTGTCGCTCAAAGTCATCGTTGGCAACCTCGATATCCCTCAGCTTCAATTGCAAAGTCCGGTTCGTGTCTCGAAGAGTGGTGATTTCCTTTTCGAGCGCATTCTGGGATGTGCTGGCCTCTGTCTTGGATTCTCTGTATTTTCTCTGCGCGACGAGAAAAGAAGTTGAGTCAGCCCAAATGTTCGCCCGACCGTTGTCCTCCGTGTCTGAGGCTGTACGGAATGAGTCGACATACCTTCCACTCTTCCACTTCGTAACCAAGGGTTTCAGCCTTTTCCTGGTTGAGGCGCTCCTGCTTCTCTGCTCGCTCAATATCCTTTTCCAACTCCTGCTCCAGCTCCTTGCTTGATTCTCTGAACTCGGCGAGTTCTGACTCTAGTTGTTCATACTGCGACTTGTACCAAGAAAGGGTGTCCTCAGCGCTGGCCTCGGCGCCTGGCGGAGACGAGGGGGGTTCTGAAGCCATGGTGAATGGTATATAAATCGGGTTGTTGGTATTTATTTGTTGATTAGAGTCTCTCTCGCATTGATACGGCTGTAAAGGAGGGTAATGGTCGGTGATAACAAAATGTCGGGAGACGGGATGAAAGATGGCGCAGACGAGAATGTGTCTGCAAGAAAGAAATAAAGTCGTCGGTGGTATCGTCTAGTGACTTGGTCTTGTCACTGCGCAACTATCGCCATGGTCAGTCGCCCTCGTTCTTGGGCGAAGTGGCGGAGAAGTTGCTCACCGATTCCAAATGACCCAACGTTAAACAGAAGGGAAATAGAGGGCACCTTTGGTATTCAGATGACCCCTAGTCGCAACCGCACTTACCTGAGTCTTACCTGTAGTGCTGCGAGTTGCTGTAAAGTGCTGTTGTTGTTAGTATTCGCGGCCGCTGGAGAGCGGAGGTTCCATGGAAGGGAAACGTCGCGCGAGCGTTGTCGAGGTTGTTGAATGTTGAATGTTTGGTTTGGCCTGTGCCTGTGACGGGGCCTCGCTGTTGATGCGACACATCGTCCCCCCCATTCTCCTTGTGCCAGCATCATGCACTTAGCCTATTTAGGAAAGATATCTGGCAGCCATGGGCAACAAGGGCGTTTTCGTTCCTTCAACGACCCCACTATTGGACAGCAATCCTTTGTCTCAGATACACGTGACTCATCTCCTTGAGCCTGACGAGACAAGATAGCCCAAGTAACGGGTGATATTGATTAATCGCTCGTCTTTTTGGATGTACAAGTATTTTATTTGCTTTTTAGATTGTCAAGTTTATCGCAGTCTAGCGCGTTGATCCTGGGGAGCACAGGATGTCCTCCCGTTAATTTAGCAGGGATCCGCCACTTGTCTTAGACCCGAGTTTCATAAAAAGTCTATGAATAGCTGCTTGCTTGCACTGAAATCTTGTCCGTATGACGAGAATATGTCTACTACTTTCTCATGAGCGTTGTCCGAATTGTTTTTAAAAATAAAAAAAGACAGAAAAGAACAAAATTCCCTGGATGATCACAGGCATGTAAAAAGATTTCGAGTGGTGTGTTTACATGGTAGTAATTGTCGTCATACAGGGTAACCAAGAAATACGATTGGTTCTACTTGGAAAAGCAACAACACATTCATGCACGCTTATGTTTCGTCATTGGCTGATGAGTGGTTCATGTTGAAAAACAAACGCTAAATATCACGAAAGCCTCTTACATCTATTATACCGCATCTTATGCCTGTCATAGCCTTGCCCCTCCAGCTCTCCATGCGCCTCTAACCCTTCCCGCTCCCGCAGCTGCTGCACCGAAGTTATGCAGCCTTTCCCCAATAAGGTAGGCTTCATCGCGAATGCGAGCTGTCCAACCATTGAATACCTTGACTAGGCCAATCGTATTCTTGACCAGTAAGGCAGTCAGTGCGACAGCTGGGTATGACTGTCGATAAATAATTGCTAGTCGTGCAGCCTCCACTAACTCCTTTTCTCCCGATTCAATACCGGGGATGACGTTGTATTTGACCAGAAGATCCGTGATTGCTGGAGGTCCAAAGATTGCAGCTCCGGCAATCGCCAGACCAGGGAGAACAAAAGCTCGGGTCAAAACACTGATATCAGGTTGCATCCACCCATCTCGCAACACCGTCCGGACAGCAACAGCAAGCCGAGTATCCGGGAACAATGAAGTGACCATCCGAGCTCCGAGCTTCAAGTAAAGCAAGCCAAGTGTCCATGCCTGAATGACACGCACCGTGTGACGACTTGCCTCAGGACTTCCCTCTCTCGATGCTTGAACCGACGCTGCGGTAGGGGGATACATATATGTGTGAAGTGGAATCGAAAGATATAGCTCCATAAGTAATGAGATGAGGAGCGGGAAAACGACGAGCAGGAATGAGTAGACATAAACCAGCTTGATTCCTTGCAGCAGGACTGCAAGAGTTCGCCGTTCAAGATTTCCAGCAGCCAACGATTCTCGGGCAGCCGTGAATCCTTGTTGGATCTTTGCCCAAACACTGCGAACGTGAAAGACCAGATAGGCAACAGAGCCCAAGGTGTAAACGCCAATGCTAAAAGCATAGATGTCATTTGTTCTGATGTGTTGCGGAATCAGCATCTTGAACATTCGTCGGCCAAACACGAGCGGGATGATGGTGAAGCCAACTCCTGTAACTGCCGCAAAAATCCAGATGAATAAGATGAAAAGGAAGACCCTCGCGCGGAAATGAGGCGGAATGTAGACCATCTGGTACTGGTTGCTCGCATATAGATCGCTATCGGCTTGACCATCACTCCTTCGACCGTGCTCATCGACTTCGAGGAAAACTTTTCGTCCCTTGGGAATCTTGACACGATCTGACGCGGGTGCGCGAACAAAATGCCCACTCTCCACCAGCTGGTTTGCATCTTTGAGATGATTCTTGTGTCGGGTGAGCGCGCGAATTTCGCTATAATTCAGGGGTGCCTTTGGCTTGGCATCGCCTCCATCAAAGAAATCAGTCCAAGTCTTGGGTACAACATGGTATCTGTCGTTCAACTCCAAGAATAGTGTCTTGTACCATGGAAGGTTCTGGTACCTGCGAGCGTTTCCTGTATGCAAGCTCCCTTCCTCGTCAATCTTTCGCTCACCGAATAGGAAATAGGTGAGTCGCAAGCCTCGTGCGCATGTCCTGAACCACCAGGTATACATCGCATGAAGTCCGTCCCCAGGCTTGAAGAAGTTAACAGCAAGCGGCATGAGGAAGTTGTAGAAAAGTAGATCGACGGGGAATTCGAGTACTGGTTCATTGGACGAGTAGTGAACAGGGAGTACTCCAGGAACAGCGTATGAAAGACCCCACACAACGCCGCCTAAGCAGACAATGACCAGCGCACCATATACAAAAGCCGAGAAGAGAATCTTTCTCAGTTGTGTGGTCAGGTTTCTCTCCAAGACATCACGCACAGGATGAAATTCGGGATCATCTGGGTCGCGAATAAAGTCTGCAGACAAGTGTTAGCCTCAGATTCTTCGTTGAGAGAGCAATGGAACTTACAGAGAACGCCTTGGCGCATTATCTTCCTGCACATTGATACGAAGAGGGCGAAATGGAACATGTATCCAGTTCCAACAAACCAGTGAACGAAGACCGAAGTGAGGGGGTAGTTGTAGGTGAAAAGGAGGCGAGACTTGAAGGTTGTGTTCTCAAACAAAGGAAGCAGGGCGCCGTCCAATAGAAGCCCGCAGTAGAGGGGAAAGACAAGCATCTCAATGCTGATAATCATAATGACTTTCATAATGCCACTCGCTTGGTGCAAGGTATCGATGATGCCGGCTTCCCAAGCCTGAAGGATGTGACCTCGAGAGAATGGGCTTCCTCGTTTTAGGTAGAGCGCACCGAAGAAGAACAGAGTTACATAGCCTGCCGTGATGGCCCAGAAGCGATCTAGGCCAGACCAATGGGCTAGTTCAGGGTTGACAGAGAGTGGCCCATCGGGCTCGCCAAGGTTGATGACCCAAGAGTTGGGCTTCAGTAGTGCAGACGAGAGAGCGACCAGTTTGGACCAGGCCAGGGCGCCCGCAGACGTGACGTTTTCCAAGGATATGTTGCTGGATAGCAAGCTGCCGCTAAAAATGAAGCCCAAGGTTTTGCCGATAATCGTGAATACAGCACCAATGTTGCTTTTGACGGCGAGAAGCGCGCTGTGGCTGATAGCAGAGAAATTCTGCATCTCTGCCGCAGACATGGGAAGATCCATGAAAGTGTAGTCCAGAACTCGTGAGCCGGCGCTTGTCCATAGGGCCCAGGAAGCCTTTCTCGCTGTCAAGACTTGAGCACCAACAATGCCCCCAATAAAACCAGTGAACATATCGATAAGGTTGATGACGACCCACAGACCGAATCCTGTAGCCATGACAGCCGCATCTTGCAAGAGTTTTGAGAGCTCGAAGATCAAGCGGACAAGGCGCATAGGATTAGCAAGAACCCACACGCTTACACGCCCAAAGTTGTAAGGGACAAAGATGCAGGCGAAGATTGTTACAGAGACGAGAACCGCACAGAAGATGGCGTTTTGGAAGAGCCCTGCGACAGGTCCACGCATGCCTATCAGCTCCATGACGCCTTCAAAGTCTTCGAGATCTTCCATAGCTTCTTGGTCAAGTCCGGCCCCAAGAGCATCACCCAAATCCTCAGGTTCCTCAGCATCGTCGGCCACATCCCCATTAGGAGGTGGAACGTCTTGATGAATTTCGTCAAGGTCAGTTTCCCAATCATCGGTGTCGTCGGGTTGGGCAGCTAGATCACTAGCAGCGTCTGCGTCCTGTTCAGCTCGTTGTTGATCATCCAAATCGCCCCACATGAAATCTGTCACTCTACCGACTATCCCAGCAGGTCGATCGTTTTCCAGAGTCGCATCGGCACGTCCTTGGAGCGGTAACTGTGTTTCCGGGGTTCCAGACGTTTCACCCTGAGCGGCTTGGAGAGCGCGCTCGTGTTCATCTTGTTCCGAATCTCTGAAGCCGAGCGCGGCACCAGGACGACTCAAAGGTCTGGCATCGATCGCCGCATCCTGGGCAAATTGGTTATCGTCCTGGGACGTGAATCTCGATTGTCCAGAAGCAGTCTGGGCTCCACCCTGGGTATCTTGGGGAAGTCCTGCGAATGACCAGCTGTTGTTGGCTAAAGGGTTAACAGAGTCGTGTAGCTGAGGTCCATCCGAGATAGCGCGAGGCCGAGAAGCACTTGGCGAAAAGCCAGACCTCCAAGATCCCGCCTCGAAATCCTGATCAGGAAGTGGTGGCACAACCTCTCTCTCCTTGCCCTTGCTAGAAGAGGACTCGCCGGGAGCATCAAGGGATGCAGGAAACTCGTCAGAACCGGGCGTGAGAATCTTTCTTGATGAACTAGCGGCAGTGGAGGCCGAGCTTTCTGGGCGCTCTCGGCTCACAGTTGGTTCAGGGTTTACGTCAACACCAGGAGTATGATCTCCATCGCGGAGAGCCCGGCGAGTGACATCAACCCAGTATGAAAGTTTACGCTCAAGTCCCTCTTCGTGGATAATTTCCAGGATCTTTTCAGCGTCGCCGTCAGCCTGACGATAGATGCGCAGGTAGTCGTAGACACTAGCACGTTCCTCGGCGGGGTTGATATCCGTGGGCAGATGAGATTCAGCAGGGCCTGCCTCAGAGGACTCAGTCTCTACAAGTCCAGGTGGAACTGTCAGCTCAGAGTTCGTTCGTCGGCGTAGACGGGTGCCGGCTTGAACCTGGACAGCAAAGTCTACATCACTTGCACTAGCAAGAGGTTCTCCTGTATCGAGAGTCTCATCGTCTGATTCATCTGGACCCTGCAAGTTTTCCACATCTTCGGGTCGAACAAGCATTGGTTCCTGTTGCGGTAAAGGGTTTTCTGGGCCTGCAAAGGCGGCACGCATGTTCATCTCCGGCTGTTGCTGAACAACGTAGTCCCTAACCAGAATAACCAAGATAAAGCAAACAATGACCAGAACAGTGATGATTTGGCCCTCAATAACCGAGATGATTGCTCGATTAATAGTTGGGTTTCGAGTTAGTTTGTTTAGAAAGGCCACATCCCCGAGTAGAGTAGGGGGTATGAACACAGAATCGGGTGAGGTCCCGTTAGGTTCAAGAGATGAATCAGGCCGATCGAACTTAACAGGCAAGCCCCATGTTCCCAGGAAAATGCGCATGAAGAAATCAGAGATGTTCTGTTCCGATAAACTCTCAAGCAACGCTTTGGCGGCTGTGGCAGAAGTAGTAGTCGGTGCAAACAGGGGGCTTGCAGGGCATGTGTCGCTATCGAAAGCTGATGGAGACATTCTAAGTGCTGGAGTGTCGGTTTCATTGCGAGACATCATGGGCGCATTTCCAAAACCCTCGTCGCTAATCCAGAACATGAAGGACCAGACAGATCTCATAAAGTAGGGTAGCCAGCAAAGCCAAACGCTGATGGCCATTGCAGCGCGGAGCCAGACCAAGACATTTTGCAGGAAGTATCTGGCCATATGTCCAATAAAAATATGTACCGGAAGAGACTGGGGCATGTCGGGTGCGTATAGCTTCGTGAACCGGAAGGATGTCTTGCAAAGCTCGCAGTACTTCTTCTGTGAATGGGAGAGCCATTCCATCAAACAGTCTTGATGGACATATTTGATACTACCGCTGCACTTGCACGGATAAAAGAGTGGTTCCTCCGGAGTTCCCTCGCCTCGACAAATTCGACAAATACCGAGAGCAGCATCTTGAGGCTGTGGAAAGTCGTCGGACCGAATCGAGGTTCGGCGAAGGCCCTTAGCCTTGGGGCTTGAAGCTGGATCTTCCATGGTGACAGGTGTATTTCGACGAAGGCGATTCGGGGGAAATCGATCGCGCCCACGAGGGGCTTATTAGAAGGGGGTTGCTGACTGGAGCATGCGCAGGCTGATCGAGTAGTATCGAGGGGTCTGAACGGAGACAAAGCCGGGAGATGTAGTTTGTCCCAGACGAGTGATGTGGAAGGGTGAGACAAACGGACTAGTCACTGAGTTACAAAGAAAGTGTCCGAGTCAAACAAAGAACTATGCATGTAGTTTTCACGCCGAGTGATCAAAGTCGATGTTGTCGCAACCCGAGTCGAGGCCTCAAAATCGACCTAAAGTGTTGAGAGACGTGGTTGTTAATAATTGCCCGTGGCTGTCGGAGAGCCACTAACCGCCACCCCCCACAGTAACCAACTTACGGAAGGTCCAACAAAGCACCGAACCCCGACCCCGACCTGAAGGTGCCCTGTGCTTGTCTTTGTGCTTGTGCAACGGGTCGGAGCACCTAATATTCCGGCCGCGTCTGGATGAGCAAATCCTCACGTGTCAGAAAGACTGGCTGATGTCATGACAAACAAAGTGGCTATCACATGGGAAATGATCGTCGGCAAGCTGGGTCGGGTCAGTGAGATTGGTGATGCACCGATGCACATCGTTTGAAGATTGCGGCTGATGTGGTCTTTGGATTTGACCGCTCCAAGCCTCAAAGAACTTTCTCTTGAATTTAGAAGAGTTTAACAGAGTTTAACAGAGTTTAACGAGTATTTTGCCTGTTCTTGTCAAAGTTTATGACCATTGATAATGAACTATTGTTGGCACCGCTTCAGCCTCCCTGACGTATTATGTTTGACCTTCACCTCATATTTATCCAGTATACGCGTTCCAAGAGAGCCAATCAATGTGCACGCTCTTGTTTGTGGCATCAAGGGCGTCTGGGATAAAGCAAGCTTGTGCAGTTCTCAATGACGTCGCAACCACGCACCAACTGTTTCGAAGCTGCAGGAGATAAGGGAAATCGCTGGTTGTAGGTATGGATAAGCCGCTAAAAGATGCATCCATGGCAGCTCGTTGCAGTGGTGCGAACCGCTAAAACTAAAACTTGGTGGGGGAACGGATGGATGACACCACTCTACAGATGTGCAGCGTGCTAACCTTAGATGCCCTCCGATTCCAGACCAAGCCAAGCCAAGGCAGCTGGAACGACGTCAAGCTCAAGCTGTGACTTCACTTCACCTCTCCCTCTTCTTATTTTCTCCTCCTAGATAAAACAACCACCAAAAAGCCAAGAGCTTCACATATTGAATTTCGCCTATATCTCCGTGATTGTTTTTTCCACCGTCTCGCTATCGTCTCGAGTCGTGTCGCAGAAGAGCTCCTTAACTTCTCGCTTGCTTCACTGCAGTGCAGCACTCAATCACCCCTGCAGTTGTAGGTAAGCCAACCTCCATCCCGTCCATCCAAAGCTTCCAAACCTCTCCAGGTGGAATTTTTTCAGCAATCCTGACCTGACTTTTCTCAAGGTTCTTTGTTCATCCCAAAGAGCGTCTCTTCTCGCGTAGCTTGTCCATCAAGTCTTGCTACCATTTGTTTGCCTAGCTTGGCTATCGTTTCTCGGACTCTCTCGTTATCGACTGTCTTGACCGCAGCGCGTGTTTCGTCATCATGGCCGAGTCCGCCGGCTCGATCATGAACGGTAACGGCCACATGAACGGCAAGGCGAATGGAAAGCCTGTCGCTGGCCGCAGAAGACCAATCAAGCAGAGAAGAAGTATTTTGGCATGGACCTTCAGCGTCGTAGCTAGGTATGTTTCCCGGGCGCGTCATTGCTAGCATCATGTCGCTGGCTTGATCTTTTTTCACAGTTTTTCCCCAACATCAGCGCATCAAGATACCGCCATTTTGCCAGTCCAACTAAGCTGACCATCCATATTTTAGACTCGCGACATGGGCTGCCATTCTTACTGTTCTCTTCCGATGCCCCTCATCGCTGGAGGAGTGCAACGAGACCTCCCCCTCAATCTGTAAATCCTATTTCCAGGTCAAGAACAGCGTGCAACCTCACGTTCAACCATACTACGACCAGTATGCGGCGCCCTACGTCGAGATCGCCCGACCCTACTACGACACCGTTGACAGCAAAGTCTGGCAGCCTACCCGCGCTTATGCTGTTCAGTACGGAGCTCCCTGGGCTATAAAGGCGCGAACCCACGCTTTGGCCCAGTGGGAGAAGAACGGACAACCCCAGCTTGTCAAGTACCAGACTCTTGCACGTACGCAATATGACCAGTCCGTTGGTCCTTATGTGAACAAGGCTGGTGAGACGCTTAGCCCATACTACGATATCGCTCGTACCAATGGCTTGCAGGTGTTTTACGAGTACCTGCAGCCCGGCTACGAATTCGTTCAGCCGTACGCGGTTCGAGGCTATGACGCCGCCTCCGACTTTACCACTACCACTGCGCTTCCCACCGCCTACTGGACTTATAACAAGACATATTCTTTCCTTGACAGCAATGTCTGGCCTCACGTCCGTGCTGTTTACGTCCAGAATGTTGAGCCACAGCTCGTCCGCATCGGTGAACGTCTGGGACGTTACAAGACCAAGACCAAGCCTATCCAGGAGAACTACTCTTCAGGGTAAGATTACTCCCAGCTCCATAACTTCGATGCTCTTCCTAACCATCTACAGCCACGTGATCGGAACCACCTCTTCATCGTTCCAGAAGCCCGCTCCACAGAGCACTACATCTGTTGAATCGTCCTCTCAAGCCCCTGTTGCCACTGAGAGCCCTGAGCCTGTGGTCGAATCCGCCTCCCATGAATACATCAACCCTGTACAGGCCCCTCCTCCCACTGAGAATGAGAGCGAGAAGCGCCGCAAGGCCCGGGAGATGGTGGCTCAGGATCTGGAGTCTTGGCAGACCAAGTTTGCCGCACAGGCTGATGAGGGTGCCACCGATTTGGAAGAGCGTGTTGATGAGATTGCCAGGCGCATGATTGAAGAAAACGTCAACACTAATGGCAAGCAGCTCTTTGACGACCTCGAAGTCACGATTACTTCGGAACTCAAGAGTCTGCGAAGCAAGATTTCTGCTCTCGCTGGATCGGCCGGAGAGAGTGCTGATGCGAACGAAGAAATTGTTTCCGCCGTCCGATCCTCTGGCATGGCCATCAAGAAGAAGGCTCAAGCCATTCGTCAATGGCGCCAGGGCTATGATAAGGAGCTTAAGGAGACTGTCGTCACCGTTGCCGACGTTCATTTCCAGGTGCTGGATGAGACTAGAAACCTTGCCCTGCAACAGATCGGCATGAGGTGGGCATGGACTGACGGCATCACCTACAAGGACTGGGCCAAGTACCATCAACTCAAGACTACACTCAACGAGTGGACTGAGCAGCTCAAGCAATTGATTGTTACACACCCCGCTCTGCTCGAGGCCCAAGAAGCCGCTGTACGAACCGAGGACGAGGGAATGGAAGTCGCCTCCGTGGCCGCCAAGGAGCTGGCTCGACTTAAAGAGGTTGCCCGCTGGAAGGTTTCTGCCGGAGACGTAACAGACAACTTCGACAGCGACGCCATGAAGCTTGCTGCTGAGCAAGCTTTTGAAGCCAAGAAGGCTGCGGATCAAACTCCTGCCGGTCAAGACAATGTAGCCTCCAGCCTTTCCGAATCCGTGGAAGAGGCCACGTCTCAGGCTTACGAATCTGAGCAAGATTTGGAAGATTTTGTCGCATCGATTGCTGAGCCAGTCAAGGAGGAAGCTTCTCTAGTTGCGGACTCTGCTAGCGAGAGCGTATCCAGCGCTTCGTCCGTTGTCGACCAGGAACCCAACGTGATTGATGAGGCTACCTCAGCCGTTTCAAGCAGCGCCGAATCAATTGCCAGCGACGCCTCCAGCCTTATTTTCGACGGCGAGGAGAGCGTCAGCAGCGTCGCCGACGAAGTCTCAGAGACCTCGGACTCTGCCGCCAACGTTATCGAAGAAGCATCAAGTGAGCTCTCGGAGGTGGTCGAGTCAGCCACCAATGTCGCAGAGCCAGAAGACAGCAGTATGTCGACCCCCCTTGCCTCGGAAGCATCTGAAGTGCTCATCGGTGACACCTTTTCGATAGTCAGCAATGGTAGTGAAGAGCCCCTTGTGGCTGATGATAAGGAGCCACTCGTCGAAATTGAGGAGGACCCTTTGATCCATCGCGATGAGACCCCTCTCTCGGAACAACACGAGCATATCAAGCCTGCCTTCCTCGGCGCTGCCGCCCAGGAGGTTCCTCACCGACAGATCGTTCTCGATGATTACGTTGACACGGATGCGGTTGCGAGCGCCACCGATGCCGCGCAGTCAGTTTACTCGAATGCCGTAGCTCGAGCTTCCGAGCAGTACTCGAGCGCTCTCTCCGTCGTCTCTGCTCAGATCTACGGAACTCCTAAGCCAGTTCATGAGCAGCTCCTGTCCTCTGTCTCATCTTCCTATGACCAGGCCGTCTCGGCCGCTGGCGACAAATTTGACAAGGCTAAGGAAGCTGCCACAACAGCCGCCCAACAGCTCCCGGCTACGACTACCGTGCCGACCTGGCTCGATTGGGAGAGAATCGAATCAATTGCGTCCCAGAGACTCAACGAAGGTCGACTGTGGGCTGAGATTCAGTACCAAAGTGCTCTCATCGCTGCGGGACTGGCTACGGCTACTCCTTCATCAAAGCCTGAGAAGTACTATGACCAGGCTAAGCTCAACTATTATGCTGGCCTTGGTGCTGCCCAAGACCGATACTCCAGCTTCTTGGCTGGTGCATCATCTGCTCTGTCATCTCTCACCGCCACCCCTACTCCCACTGACCTTGCCGGATCTGCCTCTTCTGTCGCCTCTGTGGCTCGAGAGTCTGCTGCTTCTGCTGCCCAGGCGGCTGGCGATGCGGCTGGATCCGCCTACTCGGCTGCCGGTGATACTGTCAAGTCCGCCGCTCAAGCTGTTGATGACTCGGTCTCTTCAGTTGTTGATGCTGCCAACGAGCAGATTTCAAGCGCTGGTCTGGTCATTGGCGAATCTTGGAACAACATTGTTGAGCAGATCAGTGGTCAAGTTTACGGCGAGCCCACGCAGATTGGTTGGTATGAGCACGTCTGGGGCGACGCCAGCTCCTATGCGTCTGCGGCTACTGACGCCGCTGCCGACAAGGCGTCTGTCGCATCTGAAGCAGCAGCAGCATCCGCCGTGACCGCTTCGGCCGAGGCATTGAAGCAGTACGAGGCTGTGAGTGAGCTTGTCTCTGAGCTTATCAGTGGCAAGGAACCCTCCTTCACTGAGAGCGTTCTGGCCCGGTTCCAGAAGGCTTACGCTACTGCTGCCGCCAACGCTGAAAGCCTTGCGAGCCAAGCCAACGAAGCCGCCGCGTCTGTTGGCGACAAGGTTGGCAGCGCCGCCAGCGAGGCTACCGAAGCTGTCAAGGAGACTTTCAACCGTGCGAAGGACGAGTTGTAAGCGGTATGACCGACCAGGAAGGAACATTCTTTTGGACGATACCCTAGATGAAATGACGATCGTTTAATGCCATTGATGATGTGGGGGAACAAAACAAGAATGAAACGAAGAAGGTGGAAAAGGTGCAGGACACGAATAAGACCAGGAACACGGATGAGGAAGGACTGGTGCGTTTGATGGGATTTGGATCTCACTTGTGCTTGGCGATGACCGGCTGTTATGTATTTTAATGATTGCTAGCCCTAATTGAGATGCATTCAATGATATTGAAGTGTGTTGTTCTTGTCCCAGTGCTGCAAGTTGACTTCGTCGAGGCTGAAGAGTACAAGCACCGCCATGTATCGCAGGCAACAAGTAAGTCCTATCACGATATCTTAAGGGCTGTAGTAAGACTATAAGCACAATTTTGAACGCATCTAGGACATGTCATTCAGTTAAGGGACCGACAACACATCAACTTAGCAGCCAAAAGAGTTTATATCAACCGAATGAAAAGCAACTAGATATCAAGATTCCGTCCGACGCCATGCTTCCCATTTGTCCTGTGTATAGAGCCCAAGTCCAAGTACCAAATAACCCATTGTCCCCATTATGCATTGCCTATAATGTCCATGGCCAGTATCCTCTTAGCCCATAGCTTAGATCCCAGGTGTTCAATAGCCTCCCATAATCCCAAAAGAATCTTCCTAATCGGAAGAAGGCTCGTCAAGATCCATGCTTTCGGACCCCTCGCTCTGCCCATTGTTGTCAGAAAGCGCCGTGTTGTCCTCCCCAGTTGCGTTAATGTCTTGGGCCCATGCCACGATGTCGTCGGTTGCGGCCATGTTGAGCTCGTTGGTAGTCTCTTGGATAATCTGGTTGATGAAATCCAAATCGTTGTCGCTAAGGAATACATCTGCATCTCCGGTGAGCGTGGCTTGTTCGTAGTAGAGGATTTCTTCCTCGTCGATAAGCATTTGTTCGTCGTCAAGAAGTAGTTCGTCTTCGTCCAAAAGCAATTCCTCTTCTTCAATGAGGAGGTCGTCATCGTCAATGATCATCGATTCGTCAAAAAGCATATCTCTGGTGATAAGAACCGCTTTGTCATCGTCGTCGTCCTGGTCTTCGGCTCCGAGAGTAGCGGAGTCAGAATCGACCTCTTCGACAACGTCTGTCCATCCATCCACGACAGGGTTCTGGAGTTCCTCGTGCTCAGAGATCTGCGGTTCTTCGATCTCATGAACCATGGGACACGACTCTGTAAGATTGTCGTTGGGCCATGGCTTGTCTTCGATGAACTGGTCGGGGATATCGTTGGGAAGCCAGCAATCTCTGTTCGACCGATGGGCGAGTCGACATCTCTCGAGGATCCATACCTCCGGGTCAAGATCGATGGGATGACCGCAGTCAGGGTAGACGTATCGAACCGGTTTGCACATGATGATCTGAAGCTATCGTCAACCACAATCCACAACATCTCCAATCGGGAGGACTTACCGTGCAGCCGTCGACCTGAACGTTACCAAGAATGGTGACGAGAGAAGGATTAAGAAGAAGACATCGTGCTCTCTCTCGCTCTATATGAAGTCCTGAGAATCATCGTGGTTTGTTTGATGCACTATTATAGTCAAAGACCGTTGACTTGTTTGCTGTTTACACAGCATCAATTATTAACACCGGCGGGAAGGGTCAAAGAATGACAATGATGCCGAGTACAGAAAACAAACGGCTACTCACGTAAATGAAAAAGGCCCCTGCGGGTAATATTCTACAACCGTTGCAAACAGGAGTTTGAGTAATTTGTTTAACAGGAAATAGTCGGTATGGATCACCCAGAAAATCACAACTCTTTAACACCGTTGGTAACTTATTGTTAGGAAAGATGACCATGTGAAGAATGTTTCTGCTCATATTTCATCTTTATGTCAAGGTCGAGAGACCTCTGATAAACTGAGTGATTCGACGTTTGCTGAGAACGCTGTACGCCTTTATCACGACCTGCCACCAATGCCCGTGAAGCCGCTCTTTGTTTTAGTATGAATGTATTTGGAGTGTTTCCAATGCAACTACACTAAGGCGAGAGAATGCAAGTGAGAATGGCAGAAATTGACATTTGGAGAACCACTGAATATAAAGGAAAGAGGGCAATATTCAGAGCTGTCAGTCAGTTGAGATCGTGACTTAGTCGCATCGATCAACTGGAAGTGGCGAGGGCATGATATTACTGAATACTAGAGAAGATGGCCGTGATTCCACCACGACGATGCAAGCTCGAGGGCGAGCAGGAGATAGATTCCTCCACCGACTGGAATCACACTTTCTTAGCACCACTTCACGATCTGAGCCAGATTTTGTTCAATATCTTTTCCATGTCATTTCTAGCCTAAGGGTAATCCCACATCAACTAGCATACATGTACTACTTGTTCATCCTCTGCTAAACGCAGCCGTCAGGCCATCCTTTTGCTCTTGTGAAAGAAAACCCCATTGTAAATGCCGTCAAATAACCCAATCCTGTACCAGTAACTCCAGGGGATTTTTAGCCTTAGCCTCGGTACTAATCAACCCGAGGACTTATCCATTCCCTTCCCTAGTCTCCAGGGATGAAAGTGACATACCCATAAATGCAACCAAATCCTTATAAACAACCGTTGGTCGCAGTTTAAATACTCCCGCTACCATTTGAAACAACGAGAAGCGAATGCGGACAGAATAAGAAGATAAAAACGAGTAGTACCACAATATGTGGTAGCTCGACTGTCAACGCTGCTTGGTATCTTAGGACATCATAAATGTTTTCAAAAAGAAAAGTAAAAATCATCACCACGAAGAAACACTCCGTGGTTTATGCTTATGAGGGTGTACCGCGCTCTTCAACACGCTCACCCTCGAAGCTGTACAGGCGAACCTCGCCATCTTCACTGCCACTTGCCATGCGGCTATCGCTAAGACCGACGCAGGTAACAGGACCAGCATGGCCAGTGAAGCTGCGCTCACACTTGCCAGAGCGAGGCTCCCAGATCTTGGTCATGGAGTCGTTAGCGCCAGTGACTACACGGAGAGTGTCGCCAACAAGGCCCCAGATACCCTCGACATGACCAAACATGCTACGGATACACTTGCCAGTAGTCGTATCCCAGAGTCTGACAGTGTTATCCAATCCACCAGTGAGCATGTAGCGTGGGGGCAGTGGCCGGTCAGGGTCGGATGTGAAACCCGATCCATATGACGCACGATCATCGACAGGCTGCTCGGAAGTCGCTGCGGGTGGAGTATTGCTTCGACCACTCGACACCGAGGCGGTATCCGTGTTATCCATCTGGGGCATCTCATCGGGCTCAAAGTCCGCGGGCATCAGAAGAACCTGCTGTACTTGACCCACATGACCAAGGAATGTCTTGATGCATTGCTTCGAGTCGATATCCCAAAGCTTGACCGAGAGATCGTCCGATGCTGAAAAGACAACTCGAGAAGGCGAGTCGATGCGCACGTGGTTGACCCAGTCAGTATGGCCTCGGAGACAAAATGTCTGTTTGGTATCAAAGCTAAACACCTTGACCGTCTTATCGATGGAGCCGGATGCTAGGGTACAGCCATCATAGTGGACTGACAAAACACCCTCAGTATGGCACTGGAGTGTGCTCAAACACTCTCCTGTCTGCCAATTCCAGATCTTGATTGTCTTATCGAAGCTGCCGCTAATCAACTTGGAGTCGTCGAATTGAAGAGTTCGCACTGCCGACGTATGGCCTCGAAGCGTGCGCATCACTTCTCCAGTCTCGATGTTCCAAATTTTGATGGTCGTGTCGTAAGAGCCGGTTGCAAGGATGTTGTCGTCAAACTGGAGACAAGTGACGCCATTCTCGTGACCTTTGAATGTCTTGATGGAGCAGCGACCTGTCTTCCAGTTATACCCCACCTTGAAGCGGTCGCGGTAAACATCCTTCCATGGTCGAAACTTGCGTTCTTGCTCAAGCTGTTGTCGCGACTTGCTGGCGCCGCTCGCCTTGGAACGTTTTGGGGCTCGATTATCATGATCATGTTCGTCGTCGTCGTCGTCGGCTTGGCGCTTTCGTGATTCGGTTGGTGGTGTCTCAACGCTGTCGTCGATCTCAACCACGTCGGCGGCATTCGGATGTCGGTGCACTTGTTGATGGCGGCTCCACGCCATGAGTTTTTTCCTTTCGAGCAGAGGCAGACCCCAGCCGCACTTGGTGCATTTGCGGTCGATGTGCTGTTCACACATGCGATGCCACACAACATCGTCGTCGGCAAGGTTTCGCCATCTACGGCTAACCTGAGCGGCCTTGCAAAGAGAGACGGTATCGAGATATGATAGGATTTTGTAGGAGAGTTCTGTAGGAAGGGCGGCGAGGAAATCGATCTTAAGTTGCTCCTGGACCTCACGCGACACAGTAGAAAGTTGAGGGAAGCAACATTGTGTGATGATGCCCTGTAGCATCAACTCACGGTGTTTTGATGGGGCGGCAGAGAAGAGAGACCAGACGTGGGTGATAGCTTCTTGGTCTGCGGATGAAAGGCTGTTGAGTTCCTAGGGCTGATTGTTAGCATGAAGCTATCACAATGATCGGCAAGGGGCCATCAACAAGCTAAGCTAGGTTGAGGTCGAGGAGGGTGGGAGATCAAGACTCACACTCTGAATGAAGCCCATCTTGGACTCGTCGGCAGCGCGTCGGCACTTTGAGTCGGGTCGGTGACGATAGCAGAACTTGCTGTTGGGATCCTTCTTTCGGATAGTAGTGTTGGGGCTGGGAGATAGAGGCATCGCCGTCTTGGCCTTGCCGAAGGGTGCATAGAGGCCCGGGATATGTTCCTTGAGGAACGGGCTGACAGTCTTGCCAACCAGTTCGGAAGGCATCTTGACAAGGCGTGGGTTGATTTCTTGGTCGGATCGCTGTCGGTCGCAGTTGTTTTTAGAAGGTTGTTGGGATTGGTTTTCGAGGTGTTGTTCGGAGTCGGTGTCGGTGAGTTTCAGAGAGTCGACGTTGGCAGTATGGAGAGGTGACAGGGTTGAGCTGAAATCTGAGTGTGGCACAGGAGCATGGCGATGTATAGATGTTGTTGTTGGAATCGGAGTACCATGAGCAGCAGAAGGTGAAGTAGACATAGAGGTAAGAGATGCAGTTGAGGTGACGGGGACGTCGGAGGACTCGTCGGAGGAGGGCCGATGGCCGTTGACGAGCGAGGGGCTTTCCATGGCGCAGAGGTATGTACTGTACTCTAGAACAAAGCAAGGGCCTGGGGGTGGGAGATTGGAGTTGCGCGATGAGAGTGCTAGATATCGTAACTCCCTGGCTGCGTCTGGGGAAGAGTGACTGTCAGCTCCTGGGGAGGGATCTGAGGCAAGGTGACTGGCGGATGGCGTGCTGAGCCTTTGGAGCGCTATGTACCAGCACGAGCTTGTGGTCCACCCGAAAGACTCAGACCCCCGGTCAGCGACTGTGCGACTCGAATGCTCTTGGCTTTTTGATGGCGCTAATTGAATTGTGGAAGGAGGTGAGACAGTTGTGATTTGTGCTTGATATCGGTGATTACTTGGTCTGGAGGATTGAAGTTGGCTGACGGTCTTGTACTGTATAAAGTCAAGAATGCTAAAGTTTGTGGTGTGAAAGGTGTAAGTGGAAATGGGAGTGACGTTTGGTGGAAACCTACCTTGAGAGAAAGAGCGTGTCCCTTCGGGTCGTCGGGGAGGGACCCCCTCCTGCCGAGTTCTGGCAAAATTCCACACCACACCCGAGCAGCCCAAATGGCGGGGGAATGACAGGGAAAGAGGGCCCCTTGGCTGCTACTTCTCAACATAAACTTTCTAGAGCTACCCCAACTCGATTCTAAACGGTATCGAGACAACATTTTTTATCTTGTTCCCTATCGTAAACTGTCCAATACTCGTTCCCTATCTACCTTATCAGTTCGAGCTTCCTCTTCAGTAGATCCTCCGTACGTGCGACCGTGTTTTCATAACGACCAGGGCTTATCGCTAGCTAAAGTTCCTGGGTGTCCCCCTTGTCAGCTTGTCCGCACTGAATTGAGCCCTGGGGCGTCAGGCCCTTGCTCGTTCTGGTCAATCATCTCACAAGAAGCTCTTTCAAATTTGGGACCCAAATGGCGTTATCAGCGACCGATCGGGCGGTTAAGCTGACGCTAAAAGTGGATCTCCGACACGGCAGTCGGTCGGTGTACCAGTCAAGATGGCGGCTCTGCTGAGAGATACAAGTCTGTGACATTTGCCACTTGAGCTTCCGCCATCAGAGTTGGTTTTTTGATGATTGATATCTCCAATTATCAACAACAGACTCATTCCAGAGACACGAAGCTACCCCTCGCAACTATAGGGGACCTGACGCTATCCGCGCCTAGTTTTCTACCAAGTCATGCACAAAACTGGAGATTAGACGGGGCCTGAGTTGGACCTGGACCCTAGGGACCTGGGAACTCGTACCTTGAGACCCTCTGACGGCACAGGAAACGCTGGCTCTTGGGCTCTCAGCAACAATGAATGGAGCTGCTCATCACTTGCGGTCAAGTCCACTTCATGTTTACCCGCAGCATCGTTTCTGCGTTGGTCGGCAGATGAAAAGAATATGGATCCTTCAGTGCCGCGGTATCCTCGTCCGTGTTACCTAAAAGACCCAATCGTCAAAATTCTTTCCTGTTGTCTCCTCTTTTTTACGTCTTGATTTCTCTTAGACTTGCATTGTTTTTCTCTTTCTTCTTTGCCCCTCTTTTTCTCATGCCTGCAGCTGATCTCTCTCATTTTCTTGCTTTGCAGACAGACACAGCACAGGTCTTGGGTTATCGACAACATATGCGCCACAGACAGCCACAATGCCGAACTGAAGACCTCAGTCCGGTACTTCACGATCCACCTCGAATATTTGTTCATGTTGCTTAGTCAAGCGCTTCTCGACAAGTTCCACTATCGACATAATGTCGTCTGTTGTTATTCTAGAATATACCGCCTGAGATGATGTGATTTTCCCATGGCAATTGGTCCTTTCTCGGTCCCATGTCTAGGTATCTTTGTCACCATCTCTCGCCATCCCCGACATCCGGAATCGACTCATCCATGACCTTGACGGCCTAGACGGCTTATCAACCTTGAGAAATCATTACTTTCTAATCAATCACGCAACAGGAAGACTCTTCGCAACTCGGAACCTCGGTATATTGCAATTATGGTTTCGCCTGCGCTTGGCATCGTTGAGTCAGTAGTCAGTCAGTCCCTGATTACGTAGTCAGGTTGGGTTGCTCACTCGGCTCCCTGAGCACATCATCGCATGTATACCCGTGGCGCTGAACCATAATCCTGAGCACATCGAACCTGGCAATTCCACGATTCTCACTACAACGGGAACCCTTTTGAACTCCGATATCCCCTTACGTGGCCATGTCCAAGCTTTCGATCTGGACCTCTTTTGTCATCTCTCTGACTCTTTCGCAACCTGGATCTCAACCACAGTTAACAATGCACACGGTATAGTCGAGTGTTAGGTCCTGGATCGTCAATGCCCTGGCTCGGGACTTTTCCCTCCACTCAGGCTGGAAACATGGATGTCTCGCACAGATCGCAGAGCATGCCCAAGCCTGATAGCCATCTACCGTAGGTCGCTATGCGTGCTGCTATCTTGCATAGATACGTTCAGCCACGTGCTTCGTTTGCCCTGTCCTCTCGGGGCGTTGTGATCCTGTTTCGAGAGCCTTGCGACATTCTATGTCGGTGTGGCGAAATTGAAAACAAAGCAAATATCCTGTCTCGTCTGTGTTTTTGATTCGACATCCGAGACGCGATGCATAAGCAACGGGCACAGGTCATGCAGCTAGAAGTTTCTGACGGGGAGATGATACCAGATTCCCGTCAGAGGATAAGATGGTAAACATCGTTAGTGACTCAACGATTGTGGTCTTTTGCAGTGAAGTCTGAGCTGGGCGCAACATTGAGGTCGGGAATGCCCCGATGTTTCCGCAATGTTTATACTTCAGTGATGAACATTGAAGATTGGGTATTGGTACCATGCATTACCGACATTTCGTAAGACACCGCCTTTTGTAGGAAAATCGATGCCTGGTCAACGAAGTCTGTAAGGGCTATGATTACGGTGGCCCTGGCTGATTACTGCACCCTACCAAGAGATGCCATCTAAGACAGTTGAGACATGCATCTCAACTTGATCAGCACCCTATACCAGAATGTCGGTAGTTTTGCTTATACAGAAAAAAGTAGGGTATATATAGCAAAATTTTGTCCCGTCGCTCCAACAACCAGCAGGTACTCGAAAGTACCTATCGGTGAGATGGCCGAGTTGGTTATGGCGCCAGGTTAAGGTTAACCTTAACACCAATTTCCTGGTGGAGCAATCCTCCTGGGTTCGAGTCCCAGTCTCATCAGTTGTTTTTTTGCATTTCTTTCTTTTTGGTTCTTGAACTCGGTGACCGCTACCATCAATTACCTTGTCATAAGTGTCAGGGCAGGTGGGTCACCAAATGATCAAGACTTTACCTAACTTTAGGTAAGGGTGATAAAATAAATTAGATATCTTAGTCTATC